>CAOLHI010003759.1:0-154372 GCA_948474755.1 Ctenosaura bakeri | reverse complement strand
CACTTTACGGTGTAGATGACATCCGTCAGAGGTTGCTCTACATCATTTTTTAACCCCCGTGTGGAAAGGGCCTAATACTTCTGCTTTCTAGTATTGTTGGAACAATCCACTTGTCCTGGACTTTTATCTTTTTAGATAAATTTAATAGACGTAATGGACACTGACTTTTTTTTACAATTTAAACAGAAGCAGGGAGTGTCTTTTGAAGACAAAAATGTCTAGTTCTGTCACATAAGTATGGAGGCTTTCAGAATCATAGTTAGGGATTTTTCAGGAAGAAAATATGCTCAGTAAACGGAAAAAATATGAAGGAGGCATGTGAGAAAGGATGTTATGAAGAGTGACAGATAAAAACAGAAAGAGATATATTCTAAACTGTAAAAAAGAGGTACACACTGATGACATATACACTATGTTTCCTGAATCTTAGCTACAGTTTTCGTCCAAACATGGCCTTATATAGAAATTTTAAAGCTCAATTGAATATGTTGATTAATTCATTTATGCACTATCTATGATGTTTTGCTTTCTAGTATCATTGGAGTGTACGATCATTGGTTCACACATCAGGTTATGCCTGCTTCTACTTAGAACAATAGGAAACCATGAACAATGCTGTATTTACTCCCACTGAAAGGTAGGAGGCCAGGTTCTACACAGAGAAAAGCTGCATTCTGAACTTTTTCCTTGATTTAAGCAAACTAAACAATGCACCTTTCTTTAGTACTAAGTATGTGGAGTGCCTGGGTGCAGAAGAATAAATTTACAGAATGTCTTATGTTTTGTAATTTAGTCCACAAGATAACCTCACCTGTCCCTCGGTGATCACCCTTCCCACAGTTTTGTTTTGTTTTTTAAGTAATGGGTTGCAGGAGAGAGAACTTGTGAACCTGTGAAGGTAGCACAAGAAGAGCCACTGGGGAAAAGACCTAGTAGTCCAGCATCTAGTCCAGCATGCTGTACTTGGGGGCAGAAGAGTCCTTCACTTACGGTTACCAGCAACTGCTTCAGATAGCGGAGACAATTTATAGCAGTTGTAACTAGTAGCCTTTGATAGCCTTAAACTTTCCTGAACTTGTCTAATCCCTCTTTAAAACTACTTGGGCCCAAGGTGGTGGCCATCATTGTATGAATTACAGAGTTTAACTATATTCTGTATAAAGTAGTGCTTCATTTTACCTGTCATGAAATGACCACTATTCATCTTAATTGGATGACCTGTCAGTACCTCAGGGCTACAGAACTGTTTAAAAAAGAAGCAAAAAAAAAAAAAGTCTGATTCTCAGGAAAGTGAAATTCACTGACTTTTACAACAGTTTACACTTTTCTTCTGTGTTGCTCCACTGGAATTGCAGCACACACCTATCCTCAATCCCTCATTTGTACAATTCCTGTCAGGCAGCTCTTGTGACTGGATATTGAATGCTGTAGGAGGGCTTGCTTAACTGCTTTTCTTCTCCCCAGTGGGGAGTGGTATCATTCTTTCCAGCCTGGTTTTCCTTGTCTCTGCCAAGTGAAGCAAGGAAGAAACTGATGGCTAGTTGGTGCATTTGAGTCAAAGCTAGCATCTGTATCCTCAGGAGAAGATGAAGAGAGTTGATAAATTCAGTAACTGGAGTTGGCAGAAGTTAAGCAAATATCCTAGGACCATCTGCTTTGAACTAAGCAACTTTTCCGTGCTGGAAATAAGAGGTCTCTTTGGGTCAAATAATTGAGATTGGAAGGCAAGATATTTTTAAATAAAATAAAGAAAAATATGTAGTGTTATAGAGTGTTTGCACTCCTGTGTCCCTTCTTGCTATGATTGCCTTGACTTCTCTTCCCCCCCTCACTTCCTCCTGCTTTATTTCATAGCTCTGCAAACTTTTTCTTGGCCATCATCTTCACTACTACTTATGTGACTTTGTTCCTTCCCTTTATTTGCACAGATTGTTCTTAGACTTGATTCCCGTTTGTCCCTCACTGGTGGGTTTTAGTTGTCCTTGAGGTCAAGAACACTCCTTCTTAAAACCTTATCCAATAAAGATTTAAGTCCTTCTCTACCCCACCCTCATATGTTCTCAAAGCCTCCCTTTTCCTTATAATAATCCCCCCTTCTTGGCATGTTTCTGTAGTAAAACACAAGCTGAATTTTGGCCTTTGGTGTGAGTTACTAATTACTATTTCTTCAACATTCTATCCCATTCCCTGGGAGTCTGAAAGTTAAGAATGGCTAGTGTCTATGTCTCTTCTGTGTGCCATCTCACACACTGAAATTGCCTCTCTATAGTCAGAAGAATTTATTATGTATTGTAAGATCATTATGTTTACTGATTGTGGGTTTGTTTGTTTGTTTTAAACCAAAAGAATGAGCACCTTCTGAACAAGTCTGGTGATTTGCGCAAAACCATCATATATGACAAAGAAGGAATTCAATAAACCAGGAGGCAGGGTATTTCAGGCAATGATCCTTGCTATGGGAATTCTCATATCCCAGTATTAACTGTGCAGCCCCACAGGATAGGCAGTACTAGATTTTTGTTCTTGTTTCACACAACTTTTTTTTAACAAAAACCAGCCCGTACATTTGCTTGTTTAAAAGTGTGTCATTTATTTGGCAAACCTCTCCCCATTCCCCAGCTTCCAGCTAAATGAACAGTTTTGTTAATACATAATTACATTGAGTGATGCTGAAGATATTTTTCAATGTGGGTTTTCCCCTTAATTTTGGTTTAAAGTTGAAAAATGCACAGTTGGCTATATGTGTTTTCTGGGTGCTATTAACCAGAGAATTTTGAAGGTGCTGTTAGGTCCTTATTTTGTTCTTTGGAAAAGAAGAGAGCTAATGGTCTGTTTCCCTATCCCAACTTCATAAATTGGAGATTTCCTCCTTTCTAATTGCTATTGTCTCTGAATAAAAACTCTTTTGTTCACATAGTTAATAACATTGCTAATTAAAGGAGCAATTCATGCGAGCTAGGTAAAACTAGTGGGATAAGGTGCTTACTCCCCCAACAACAACAACTCAGTGTTGCCAGGCTACACACTCCCACACTTTGATGTGATTTAATTGCAAAATATTAATTTGTATAAATATAAATTATACTCACCTATGGCTGCATGGTCGTGCTGGCTAAGAGGAAAAGCTGTGTGAACACATGCACTACAAAACTAGGTCAGGTAAGACCTCAAGGCATAGCCAGGTCATAATTAGGAAATCACCAGGGAAATTCTAGCAATAATAAACTTACAGTCAACCTTCAATTACTCAATCTTTAGAGACAATTGCACCTGCGATGTTCTCACAGGAGAGTTAATTATCTTAGTCCCTCTTCCTCTGACTACTAAACTTCTCTTTTGTTCTCACACCTGCTCAGTCATCGAACTGTCATGATTCCCATTAGGTTTTTGTCACCTGATGCTAAGACCATTAGTCCATTCTGGACCTTGTTATTCATTCCGCTGGAGAGCCATTAACACCTTTGACCTCAACGCAAAAAAAGAGTATTTAAACCCCGGTTTTGGACTAGCCAAATGTTAGTACACAGGTTGCGGATTGTCACTCTGCTGCTCTGATTTCCATTTGTGTACTGTCCTTGGGCTCCTAGTCTAAGTCACATCACTCTTTGCTTCTCCACTGGATTGGTAAATACCACCCACTTCACCCTAAAGTCTCGCTATCCAAACTTTTCCTCCCTATTTCTTCAGTTAACCTTATGTGACTGTGAGACCATGTGGATCTTGGGTGTGTGAGATTTTTATATTTGTAGAATCATAGAGTTGGAAGAGACCCCAGGGGCCATCGAGTCTAACCTCCTGACATGCAGGAACACCCATCAAACCATTCCCAAGAGATGGCCATCCAGCCTCTGCTTAAAAACCTCCAGAGAAGGACACTCTACCATACTCTGAGGCAGCATATTCCACTGCTGGACAGTTCTGACCGTCAGGAACTTTTTCCTGAGATTCAAGTGGAATCTCCTTTCCTGCAGCTTGAATCCATTCCTCCTTGTCCTAGTCTCTGGAGCAGCAGAAAACAAACCTGCTCCCTCCTCGACATGACATCCCTTCAAATATTTAAACATGGCTATCATGTTTAACCTTCTCTTCTGCAGATTAAACATACCCAGCTCCCTAAGCCATTCCTCATGGGGCATGGCTTCCAGACCCTTCACCATTTTGGTCGCACTCCTCTGGGCACGCTCCAGCTTGTCGATATCCTTCTTGAATTGTGGTGCCCAGAACTGGACACAGATGAGGCCTAGCCAATGCAGAATAGAGTGGTACCATTACCTCCCTTGATCTAGACACTATACTCTTATTGATACAACCAAGAATCGCGTTGGCTTTCTTGGCTGCCTCATCACACTGCTGACTCATGTTCAGCTTGTGATCTACCAAGACTCTTAGATCCCTTTCACGTGTACTGCTATCCAGCCATGCATCCCCCATTCTATATTTGTGCATTCCATTTTTTCTGCATAAATGTACGATCTTACATTTCTCGCTGTTGAAATTCATTTTGTTAGCTTTGGCCCAGCTCTCCAATCTGTCAAGGTCATTTTGAAATTTGATCCCGTCATCTGGAGTCTTAGCAACTCCTCCCAATTTGGTGTCATTTGCAAATTTGATCAGCATGCTCTGCATTCCTTTATCCAAGTAATTGATTAAGATGTTGAAAAGCACTGGGCCCAGGATAGAACCCTGTGGCACCCCACTAGTCACTTCTCTGCAGGATGAAAAGCAGCCATTGGTGAGCACCCTTTGGGTTTGGTCGGTCCACCTAACAGTAGCTCTGTCCAGCCCACATTTTACTAGCTTCTTTGCAAGAATGTCATGGGGAACTTTGTCGAAAGCCATACCGAAATCAAGATTTGCTATGTCTAGAGCATTCCCTTCATCTATCAAGCTTGTAAGCCTATCATAAAAAGAGATAACATTAGTCTGGCATGACTTATTTCTGAGAAATCCATGTTGACTTTTAGAGATTACAGCATTGCTTTCTAAGTAATTCCAAACTGACTATTTAATGATCTGCTCTAGGATCTTTCCTGGTATTGATATCAGGCTGAGCAGGTGATAATTATTTCAGTCCTCTTTTTTCCCCTTCTTGAAGATGGGGATGACATTTGCCCTCCTCCAGTCTGCTGGGACTTCTCCTGTTCTCCAAGAGTTCTGAAAGATTATTGCAAGTGGTTCAGAAAGGACTTCTGCCAGTTCTTTTAATATCCTTGGATGTAATTCATCTGGCCCTGGAGACTTGAATTCATCTAGTTTAGCCAAATATTCCTGTACTACTTCTCTACTTATTCTGTGCTGCATTCCCCTCCCTCCCCTTTCCTCACCTGCTACCCCTCCCCCAGGTTGAGTACTTCTATCCTTTTGGGAGAAAACTGAGGCGAAGAAGGTGTTGAGTAGTTCTGCCTTCTCTATTCCCCCCCTTATTAATTGGCCATCTTCTCCATGCAGCAACCCCATCATTTCCTTTTTTTCCCTTTTGCTGTGGACATATGTTAAAAAGCCCTTTTTATTGTTTTTAATGTCTCTGGCAAGCCTGAGTTCATTCTGCGCTTTAGCTTTTCTGACCTTCTCCCTACATCTCCTGGCTATTTGCTTGAATTCTTCTTTGGTGGTTTCACCATTCTTCCATTTCCTGTACCTGTTTAACACTTAGCTCAGCTGAGAGTTCTTTCATCAACCATTCTGGTTTCTTTAGACACCTGCCATTTTTCTTCCTTATTGGCACAGTTTTCAGTTCTGCCTTCTGTATCTCACTTTTAAGGAACTCCCATCCATCATGAATGCCTTTCTCTTTTAGTATTCTTGACCACAGGATTTCAGCAAGTAATTCCCTAAGTTTACAGGAATCAGCTTTCTCAAAGTTTAGGATACGTGTCTGGCTACACTTGGTTTCTCCTTTCCACTGAATGACAAACTCCAAAAGAGCATGGTCACTCCCCCCTAACGATCCCACCACCTCCACCTGATCAACAAGGTCATCCCTGTTGGTCAGGATCAGATCTAAAATAGCTGATCCCCTTGTTGCTTCTTCCACCTTCTGGACCATGAAATTGTCTGCAAGGCAAGCAATAAAACAAATAAGCTTACTTATGGATCTCCAACTGGGTCTTTCCTGCACTAGTACTGGTAAACATAGGTGCAAAAGATCTCATAAGGTTACCCTTGCAGATCTCCTCTTTGAGCTAATATTCCTCCCCATTTCATGGAGCTATTGGCATCGCAGGTGGACCCCTGAGTCACCCACATTTTGAGGTAACATTAGTTTCCTGCAGACACTAAGCACACAGGGCGAGCGCCACCTCTGAAACTAGATTCACTGAAAGAACCCATTTTAAGAAAGGTTGTTGTGGGTTTTCCGGGTTTTGAGGCCGTGTTCTATTAGTATTTTCTCCTGATGTTTTGCCTGCATCTGTGGCTGGCATCTTCAGAGGATATGGTGGCATGGAAGTGAAACAGAGTATATATACTTGTGTAGTCCCCTGAGTGTGAGGGAGCAATTTGCATGTGTTACTGTTGACCTATATATTCCCCAGGGTTGACTGTTAGTCAGGGGATATACATAACAGTGCATAAAGTACATTAGCAGCCCATTGTGTTGTTCCCTGTAGAGGGACCTCCAGGGTCTGGGTGGTGTTCATTGGAATGTTTTTGAGTCTTTATTTTCGTGTTCTTCAGTACTGGTAGCCAAATTTTGTTTACTTTCCGAGTAGGAAAGTTTCCCCGAGGTACTTTTCTCTCTCCATAGTTACTGTAGAAAGACAAATGTAACTAGAGTGAATCCAAACATGTTGCTGCCTGAAAGCAAAGGACAGATTGCCCCCTTTCCCCATACAAATTAATGTAACCTGGTGCAAAACGATAATCCAAATTGATGTATACGTTGATGCGGCTTAAGCTTGTAGTGACTGAAGAGGAAAGGGATCTGAATGTGGGTTAGCTACTCCGTGAAAGCAACACACTGTTGTGTGGCAGCTGCAACAATTAACTGTCCATATCAGAATGCCTCTATACAAATCTATAGCACTGCCACATCTGGAATCTTATGTCACCTGACCTGTGAAGGGATGTTGTAGAACTAGAGAAGTTGCAGAAGAGGTCAATCAAAATAATTTCCTCTCCTATAAGAACCAATTATCTTAAAATATTTTTTTCTTCCTTTATTGTAATACTAGGACCTGGCATTTTCAACTGAGGCTATGTTGTGGGAGAGTTATACATGATTTTTTAAAAGAAGTATAGTTGTCTACGGAATTCACTGCCACATGCCCGTTAATTTGGATGATATTAAAATGAGTTAGACAAATTTGAGGACGATAAATTTAGCAGTAAGGCTAGTAGTCATGAATACTATAAATTACCTCTAGTATCTGAGGCAGTATGCTCTCAACACCAGTTGTTGGGGAAATGGAACCAAAGAGTATTATTGTGTTATATCCTCATAGTGGGCTTTCTATCAGCATGTGGTAGGCCACTGTGCAGACAGAATAGTAGACCAGATAAATAGGACTTTGATCTGATCTAGCTTGGTTCCTCATACGTTCCTTTGCTCAGGTTGATAGTTAAATCTTTTACACTGGACAGCCCTATCATTTGGCAACATGGGGTGGTCACTTCAAGCAGCAGATGCTTAGAGTGGGGCAGACATCTTTGGGTCATTCTCATCTTTGTGGCACAGTGCTCTGAATGTTAATGTTAATGTTAGCATGGGTTTTTTACTTGCTGAGCCCAAGATCCCATGAGGGAAGAGATTGCCATTTGCACATTTTGTTGTGTTGAAATCTGGAACTGAAATGGGCTTAACTGGCTTTATTATCACTTGAAGTGTGCAAGGTACTCAGTACCATAGAAGGTGCAACATGTTTTTATTATGTGCACTTTTGTCTATGAGTGTACCCAGACTGATGAAAAAAATCAGGAAGTCCCAGATTTTGTTCCTGTTTTTTTTTGTTCTTGTTTTTGAGATCCATGTTCCATGCCAGAATATTTTTTGTTAGCTCCCAGTATTATCAGACTTTTTGTACCAGCTCCCCAGTTTGGTTTATGTTAGCCCAGTATAAAATCAGAAAGAACAGGCACAAAATCTGTTACTCTTTTATCAGTCTGGAGGCATTATCTGTGAAAACAAAACCTTTTAAAATGAAGAACAAGCCATAGATATTCTGTTACTGGGGTGGAAAAGGATTGTATTCCACTGTGGTCTTTAAAAGGCCAGCTGAGCTTGGTCCTCCAGTAGTCCTACCCTGTGAATGCTGTCTGTAAGGCTTAAAGGGGCTGTGGCCAGCTCATGCTCCTGCAAGGTTGCCAGATCACAGGGCCTGGCTCTGAGTCTTGAGTTTCACATAGGTCATTTCCAGGCAGGAGATGATGGTGCAAATTCTTCCATTTTGGTGGACCCAGCTCAGTCATCAATATTTTGACTCCAGACATCAAAATTTCTTGTTGCAACCATATACAGAACATGATGACAGAACATAACCCTGAGGAGAACCATAAGGTACCAAAAATGTTGCCAACATGCCTGAGAATCAAACACTGCCAATGGTGGAGCTATACCAAGACTTAAGGCAGTGGATGATATAAACATTCTGCCTTAATTTAAAAGGGAGGGGGAGAAACCCAGCAGCAGGAAGCTTTGAACGAAACACCCAGCATATATTGCTGATGTTTCTTCTGCACACCTTTTATTTGTGTCTGTTTGATTAGGACACCAGCCATCTGTTGTTAGATACTGTGCCATCACGAGACAGCAATCTTATCACTACAAGCTGTTATGAGCAGCATTAGTGAGCATCTACACAATAGGGCTGTGATGGATGATAACATGCATCCTGTTCAGAGGAAATTAGATTTTCTTAGCACTGAGAAGAAACATTATAAAAGGAAAAAATCCAAGTGTGATACCAACTAACAGCTTTTCCCATCTGTTAAGTCAAAGGAAAGGACCACTTTTCTTTCTCTGAATTGCAAAGAAATGGAATTTTAATAAGTCAAATGTATAGATCAGCTAGTATAAGCATGTATGATTTTATTTAATGGAACTGGGAAGCAGTTTGAAGCCAGACGTATTCCTCTTTCTTTGTATTCTGAGCCCATGCAACCTAAAAGGTTGCCTATAATTCCTCTTGTAATTGTCCTGTATTTATATTTAATGCATATATTTTTTGTTCCTCATTCTCAGTTCTGTGTAATGAAAAATGAATAACAAAGAATATGCCAAATGTCTGTGGATCTTTCTGTACCTTCAATCTGGGTTGAAAAATTCATGGCTCGATGTTATAAAACTGTAATCTTGATCAGCTGTAGCCAGTACAGGTAATGGCAAGGAATGATGAGAGTTGAAGTCCAGTATCTAGAGGGCTAGACATGCTCTAGATCTTCAACTGGCTCTTCACAGTGCCTTTCTGCAAAGGGCCATCCTGGATCATTAAGCTAAATATGTTCCAGTATCAGTGCATGGAGAACGTTGATTGTGCTTCTTATAGCCGGGCTTTCCATAATTTTGCTGATAGCTCAAAATACAGCATGGAAGGGGAATTAATCTGTTAAAGAATGTGCATGTTTCAGGTGCAGGAACACTGTGCTTACCTGGTGTGAGACAGATCCACTTCATAGGGCACCCTCTTCTTATAACATCCTAGTTCTCAAACCCAGAGCTCACTAGCCTCCTCCCAAACTCTCATAACACACTGATAAAGTCTTGGTTGGTTGGCTGGTTGGCTACTGTTCTCATTTATGCTCAACAGCCCACACTATACATGTAGAGTCATAGAGTATGAAGTCTGGCTCAATGTTTTGCCAGGTATGTCCTTGGACTCTCTGGAGGTGTTGTCCTTCTTTGAACCTATCCTGTTCCCTTGTCCACCTGCTTCCCACACTGTGCTGTGGAACTGTTGTGGGAGCAGTGTGGCTTTGCAGTCCGCACTAGGCCATTGATGTGTCAGCACAAGAGATGTGTCTGCAATATCATTTACAGCCTCTGTGTGGATGTATAATTTTTAGGCAACAAAACTTTTGATTTGTATCAAAAGGACCAAATCAGAAGACTTTTTGCATTTGCATTCCAACTCCACCCGATTCTTCCATGGAAACAGTTTGTACCATGCCATCCTCATAATTTGAGAAGAAAGTTAGGAGACCACTGTCACTAAGGCTGGACCCAAACTTCCTCTTGGAAAAAGAGAGGTGGCTCCCTCAGGCAGTACAGTTTGTGTGCCACGAATGGCAAGCTTATTGTTACTATTGTATGCTTACAATACATTAGGTACTTGTAGGATTTTCTGCGTCATATGCCACAAGAACTTTGCTCAGGCAGCAAGGACTCTTGTGCCAACCTGAGTTGTCAAAATATTAGCAAAGGGAGAGAGAGAATGATGCATGGCTGTTACATTCCAGATGAAGATACTTGAAACTGGTCTATCATCTTCTGTTCTTAGAAACAGAAGATCCACTGGATGTATAAATACTTTAATGTATTGCTATGGAAAAGTTATGAAAGTACAGTGGTTAGTGTATGAAATCCAAGAAATGTGAGCTGGAATATACCCCTCCCCTCTGTGTCATTATCTTGAACAAAGAGCCCTTCATCATTAATCTCCTTAGTGGTGGAAAGAGAAGAACATGGCATTTTTGAACAGTAGCTCCCAAAATGTTCCAGCCAACATGGCCCCACCAAGATAGCACACTTTCAAGAAAACACATAAAAAACATTTTATGAAATTTCCAAATGATTAATAACACTACATTGCTAACATTTTAGATCAGATAATCAGTAGCTACTGATCTGTAGGAAAAGACCAATAAATGCCAGAGACCTTGATAACAAATCTGCAGGGAGTAATATAACAGTGATGTTTTTATGTTGGGGGCAAAATCTAATGTGAACTTTTCATGTTAGTCTTGCCGTTCAGGCTGAAAAAAACATCAGCCTGACATTTGAAATCATTGCTTCTATTGTGATTTTGTCCATAAATCAAAATGCTTTGGCATTATCTAATCTTCATAAAATTTCTAACTGAATCTAATTTATATTGGGGGTTTTTTTATATATATAAATGCTTTCAAAAACATTTGTAAAGCAGCAGCCTTAAGACCAGTGGGTTAGCCTAGCCACATAAGTAAGTTCTGCCATTGGTGGGAAGGAACTGAATCAATGGGAAATGAGAACCATGTCCTTGTAGGCTGGTAGTTTGGGAAAACTCACAAGAAGGGGAGAAAGAAATAAAACTTCTGTTCTTTCTATGCATGAACTTGTAATCCTAAGTGTCAACATACTTTACAGGTCGAAGATAGGAATCATGTGGTCCTCCAATTGTTGTTGGACTGCTGAACCCCTAATCTCTCACCATTGTCGATGCTGGCTAGGGCTACTGGAATTTGAAGTCCAACAGATCTTAAGGGCTGTATGATTTCTACCTTTGGCCAGGGTGTTCACTTAGACCAGAGGCTTTTGCTTCCAAATGTCCCCAGCTTAGAGGGTATACTTCCTATTGAAAAGATGTCATCTCCTGCCCCTAGAATGGGCCAGAAGATCCAAAATGTAGCATGCAAAATTTATCAACATTTTAAAAAAATTTGGGACACTGGAAGATCCTGGGGGCCTCAAAATGGCTTTAGGGTGCCACATGCAGCTTACTTTCCCCCCTAACTTAGATACCATGTAACTTATTTTTGCGCAATCATGTGTAGGATTTCTTTGTAAGAGCATACATTTTCTCTTGTGTGTGTGCCGGTTGACTTACAGTGACCCCATGAATTTCATAAGGTTTTCTTAGGTAGGGAATACACAGAGGTGATTTTGCCAGCTCCTTCCTCTGAAATATAGCATATAGCACCTGGTATTCCCATCCAAGACCTAACTACAACTGTCCCTGCTCAGCTTCCAAGATCAAACGGGATCTGGTGTCTTTAGGATTCAGGCTTTCATGTTTTTCTCTTAACTGTTAATAAATAGGTCCCTGTGATGCATTTGATGACAAAAACATTAAACAGCAACAACTGTTCCACAGTCTTGTTTGCACTGCACCTTTCAAGAACTCTGCTTGTTGTGTTTGCTCCTTGTCATAACAACAATATTTTCTTGCCAGTACTTTCAATATTGTGTTACATTGAATTATGGAGGGAGGAGAATAGATCTTGCAGGAAGAGGAAAGTAACACTGTTATGTCTCTGAAGACTGAAACAATCAGCAGCCAGTGAACCCTCTACTTTGTGCATCGGTCTTCTGTGCCAAACGTATGTCCAGCATAGATAGTTTTAACTATCACAAGGTTGGAAGTAGATGATTTCTTGAATCTCCCCGTTCTCTATCTTGTTAAGTAGAGACATTGTTTTAGATGCAGAGATTTTAATTTTGTTCATTTAGTATGTTTACCAAAATGTTTAGCAGATAAGGATTAATTATAACTACTTTACACTGAGAAAGTTAAGAATGCATTTCTTCATTACCTTCTGGAATATTTTTATTAAATCCATTGAATCATATTATTGAACAGTGAGTCAATGCAGAGATAATTTCTGTCGGTTCAATGGATCTACTATTGTGGAAGCTCACAATATTTTTCAGGCCATTGTGGTTTTAACATTATACAAAATTTAGTTTTTTAAAAAAGGAAATAGGCTCAAAAAAGAAAAATGGTAAATATGGCTCTTCCTTCAAAGAATGAACATTACCTTTTGTTTATGAAATCGGAAGGCATTTCACTCTTATTGGACCATGCTTATGTTGGGGATTTTGCCATAGGTGCACTTTAATTCAGTGATGGGGAACTATAAGGGCTCTCCCAACCTTCTGGAAACCCTGAAATAACTGTGTCCCCATTTTAAATTGCCTGGTTGAGCTTTTTCACCTGGCACTTCAACTAGAAAGACTTCCTTTCCCTTCTCCTCATGGGACTTGGGAACTTAGAGTACTTAACTAGCACCAAAGTTGTCATGGAGTTTCCATAGGTTGGGTTTGGTCAGCAGGCCATAGCCTGCCTCTTCCTCCCATTTATTTAAATGCAGTTTATTAACTCAGCTGATAACCTAGAGGGCAAACAAAATGATCTTCCACCTATCCCTGACTTACTAATTGTTCACCATGTGTCTGCTCTCCTAAACTAATATTTCTTTGTTTTTGCCAGTCTGTATCTATGTCAGTTTCTTCCTCATGACAAGACACTAGACTATTCAGGAGTTAACATGTAAGGATAACTCCTATGCATGTAGAGTTGCACAAACAGGGTACACATGGGCGCCGAGTGACTGGGCAATGGGATACAACCATGTTTCAAATCATGATTATGTACCACAATCCCATCCCCTCCTCCCACATTCATCACATTCAGTATACCAGAGTTTTCCAAACTGTACCCCTTTTTGCACGGCATTTCTTGAGCATCACGTAAATATGAAGAGTGGTCTGCATGACACACACAAATATGAAGAGTGGTCTGCTCAAGGGCCAGACGCAGAGCACACACGGATTTTTTTCATTTTCGGCTTCAAGCCTAAAATGCTCCGTGTTCACGTGTTGGTCCAGTGCCCCACATGCACTTACCTGGTGTGTGGTGCGTCAGGAGCTGAACCGGTTGCACTTCCTGGGCAGTGCAGGCTGGGAAAGGTCTCAGGCTGCACTACGAAAGGAAAAGGTGGGGTGGTTGCATGAGAGGAAGGAGCTGCAGAGGCTGAGCAGCAGGGAAGCAGGAGCGTTCCTCCCAAGCCTTCGTGTGTGAGGCAAGCAGCCCAGCACTGATAAAAGGTAAGGTGTGGAAAGGGCCTGTGTGTCGTGACACACTAATGTGTCAGCTGCAGTGTGTAGGTGTGTCACACGAGTGTAACAGATGGAGGGGCTGCATCTCCCGCTGCCGCAGTGGCCAGGTCCAGGTGGAGGCCTGCCTTTCCAGCTGCCACCGATCCAGGCAGAGGAAGACCCTGGCAAGGATGGTGGCAATGGTGGGTCAGGCTCAG
Organism: Ctenosaura bakeri; assembly: GCA_948474755.1. Taxonomy (NCBI): domain Eukaryota; kingdom Metazoa; phylum Chordata; class Lepidosauria; order Squamata; family Iguanidae; genus Ctenosaura; species Ctenosaura bakeri. Next base: position 140,425 of record CAOLHI010003759.1, on the reverse strand, counting down.
GTGGAGGGACTGCCTCCACTAATTGAATTACTTACTGAATTACTGTGTTGCGAAACAATGCACGTCTAAAAAGTGTGGTCACCAACATGAAAAGTATGGAAAGCTCTGCAGTATACCCTTCACTGTTTCATGGATGCAAATCAGGACACAAGTGGCCAAGCACATCAGAGTATGATCAAGATGGCTCAAGTTATTCATAAGGAAGAACACATAAACCAGGAGAGGCTGCAGCAATTTTGCTTGCCAGAGCCTACTGGGAAGTGCAAGGTTCCAACCCTTCCTCTCCTTCAGTTAAGTTAATGGAGTACAAACTACTTTTTCACTTTGAGCTCAGTTTGCAGCAAATGAAATAATCTGGGGACAATGGAGGAAAGTATGAGGAAGAGGGAGAAACTGAAACATTTTAAAGAAGCTGAAAAGGTAGGGGGGAATGAGGATTAGTGTTCCTGCCAAATTGAGACAGTTGAAGGACATGGGCCATGAATGAGGAAGGGAGAGAACATGCCTTATTTGTGCATGTAGATTTCTACTGCTGGGTGAAGACCTGTGAGTGATAGAATGGCCAATATTTGCAGGCATAACTTTTAGAAAAATTGCAATTCATTTCATAATAGCTTGAAGCTGATTTCATTTTAAATTCATACATCTGAGATTTTTATCTGCTCAACTCTATTCATAAGAATTAACCTACTTGCAAGGCCTACTGAATTGTGTACTTAAAGAAAAAAAGATTTTTTTAATGTCTATTTTAATCCAGAATATTTTTAACTTCCAAAAAGCTAATGAACAGTGTTCTTTTCATTAAAACTGACAAGGATATAAAACATAACATCATAGACCTGTCTGTTTTGTCACTACTCATAATTTTATCTGCAGTTTAAGGCCAAGCTAATGTAACCTCCTTGAAGGTTGTGTCATGGAAAGCAGCTGTTGGGAGTCAAGTCAGTATGAAATAAATCTGTTGAAGCCCCTGGGTCAGGAACTTTCCACTGCATTATGTATGATAAATTCTAATTAATTCCTAGACCCTCTTTGAAGCATGTACTGTCTATGAATAATGTGCTGAGGTGTTAATAAAAAGATGACTTCAGATTTAATCCTTGACCTGTTGTTGTAGTTCCTCTGTCAGCATTCTGCTTGGTTGTGCGCCAGATACTTCGTTTCTTAACTTCATATGGTAAAAAAGGAAAGGGGAATTTTGTTTTTAACTTGCTTTTTTTTCCTTGCAGGGGTGCTATTTCAAAATTTCAGTCAGAAGCAGGAAATTTATTTCAGTGGAAAGGGACAAGGTTCTCAGCAAGCTTTAGTCGGAGGCTCACAGATATGAAAAACATTAAATGGTGAAAGACAAAAACAAGCTAGGCCAACAAGCAAACCTGTTATTTTTTAAGATAAGATGTTGTTTGTAAATCATAAGATACAGAAATTATTGAAAGCCAACTCAGCCAATCTTTCTGTCTTCTAATCTCTCCATCAACCTCTCTCCCCTGTCACAAACACACAATGGCAGCTGGTGGCTTCCATGTCTATGAAGTTGTGAATCCATTTTGGGTTTTAACCCAAACTTTAAAGGAACTCTCTATGATGGTAAACCTATTTGGATTCAATATATACCTCCTTTAGATTTTAGATTAAAACCCAGACCAGATTCACTGTTCCACTAACATGAGACACCACCAATCCATAAAGTAAAGAATCTTATGCCTTTCACATAATATTTTATACAGTCAGCCATCCAAATTCATGGATTCTGTATCCATGGATTCAACCGACCACGGCTTGAATATATATATATCAAACATTAATTTTGCTATTTTATATAAGAGACTCCCATTTTACTACACCATTGTATATAATGGGACCTGAGCATCCACGGATTTTGAAATAATAAGTTAGACAGGAGCGGAGCTGTGTACCTGGAGGCCACAGCTGACTGAAGTACAGTCAGTGAGAGGCAAAACAGGGCCTCATCTGTTGTGACTTACATACAGGTCGTAGTGTTTCCTACACCAGGCTCAATTTGACCCTCCCTATGCTGACCTCAGGGAACCAGATCCTGTCTGATCTTGGAATCAGAGGTGAGTCATCCCTGGTTAGTACTTGGATGGGAGACTGCCAATGAATACCAAAACCACATCTGAGTATTCCTTGCCTAAGAAAGCCCTGTACATTTTCTGGAGTCTCCATAAGTCAACAATCAACTTGAAGACATATATACACATTCACTTGCTGATCTTCAGAACTGAGAAAATACTGTTTTATTTTCTCTTCCCTATTTATCTGAATTGAATGTTGCCTCTCTTACCCCACTTCCTTTACTTTTTTCCTGATGGTCCATTACATCCTCCTGCTGTTTGATAGGTGTGTCATGGGTTTTGTCAAGTTTTAGTTGTTTCCTATTCTGTTTCAGAATTGTGATTTTTAGCTATCCTGATGCTTGCTTCGCAGTGGAGTGGTGGTATAAAATGGTGTTATAAATCTAATCCTAGTAATAAATAGAGATGCTGATCCTATACAAAATAGACAACACATTTTGGAGATGCTTATTTGAATGCATTTACAGCAGGTTGTATACTCTTGCTGATCAGATATTTCAGGCAGAAACCAATTTTGACTTATGCTGCTTTCTAATAACAGATTGACTGTGATCAGTGGTGGCAGGGTACCCAAATAGTATTCAAATCAAGCAGGCTCTCATTTTTTCTAATTATAGGATATGAGTTACTTTATTCATTAAATTTGTTAATTCAGCTCAGTGAAGCAAATAATGTTCTAGACCATATAAAGCAAGCAGGCTCATTTATTATTATTATTATTTTTTATTATTATTATTAAAAATATATTTTATTTGAAATACATTAAAACAAAAACACAAAACAACATAAAAGACACCGAAATAAAAAAAAACACAATAACATATCTAGTCACACATACATTACATACTACCTTACTTACTAGACAAACATACATCTAACTAATTATCAATCTAACAAATAATCAAATTAACAAAAAGGACAAAAAGAAAAAAAAGAAAAGAAATTAAATTTAAACATACTTACATACTTACATAAAATTACATTCAATCTCATACACTCTTGACTTCTTTCTTACACCATTGAGGAACCTCTTCTAAATCTTATCTTCTATCCAGCTATCTGAGTTTAAACTTACTCTAATCTTTATAGCCTTTCCCCCTATACTCTAACTTCTAACTGCTTATTGCATATTTCTTATATATTTTATTTTAATAAATGAATTAGAGAAAAGAAAAATTTGACCATTTGCGAGTCTTAAGTGCCTTTTCTTTACTAGCTTACTCAAACTTTACTCCTTACCTTTTCTTTCTCTCTATAACTTATACTCGTTTTAACTTATTCTATACTTCTTATATCTATATCTGTCCTATATCTAAACTAATATATTATTTCACCACTATCAATTATCAATTATGAATCAATTATATCAAATCTAATATATTCATATACCAATTGTCATTCCTTTTTATATTATATATGTATACTGTTGTATTCCATCCATTTTCTCATCATTTTCCCTTAATCATACAGTCCCAAAGTTGCCAAGTTTCCCCAAAACTCCTTCCATAAAGAATCTAAAATTTCCCATTCTTCTTTAAATGCAGAATTTTTTCTGTTTTTCAAACATTTCGTTAATTTATCCATTTCAGCCATTTCATACAACTTACAAACCCAATCCTCCATTGTTGGTGTATTTGTGTCTTTCCATCTTTTCGCATATACAATTCGAGCAGCACAAATCATGTAACTTAAAATAGTTAACTTTCCCCTCCTTGCTTTAACATTTATTTTCTCGTATATATTTAACAAATATATTTCTGGCAATCTTGGGAAGTTAATTTTTAAATGCTTTGTTATCAGTTCATGAATTTTAACCCAAAAACTTTTTGCTTCATCGCACGTCTACCAACAATGGAAGAAGGACCCAATTTTCTTACATTTCCAACAATTGGCAATAGATTTTCCTTTCTTCATCTTAGACAATTGTATCGGAGTTAGGTACCATCTATAAAAGATTTTTAAAAAGTTTTCTTTCAGGTTAGAACATCTCGTATACTCATGATTTAACTTCCAGGTAGTTTCCCATTGTTTTAGTGTTATCGAATAACCTATATCTTTAGACCATTTTATCATATTTTCTTTTATAACCTCTTTTTCAAGTTCCAAATTTATTAATAATTTATAAATTTTACTCACTGTACCCCTTATATCCATTTTTAATATTTTGTCTAATTCATTCTCCTCTACTGAGATTCCCCGTTCCCTGTTATCTATTTTATATCTTTCAACTAACTGTCTGTGGAGAAACCAATGTGACTTATATCCTTGTTCAATCATTTCTTCTTTACTCTTTAATCTTACATTACTTCCCACCCTTTTAATTATATCATTATAAGTAACCCATTCCCCCGCTTGATTTTTTTCTAATCTATGAAAGGCTTCGTGCGGTGACACCCAGCTAGGTATTCTTATATATAATTTATTTCTAACTTTTAACCATACTCTCAAAATTGATTTTCTAACATAATGATCTGAGAAATCTCTGTTAATTTTGTGTTTATCATACCATAAATAGGCGTGCCACCCAAAATATAGATTATGACCCTCTAAATTTAGCAGTCTTCAGTTTTCCAAATTTACCCAATCCTTAATCCAATTTAATGCTGACGCTTCATAATATAATTTGAGATCCGGCAAAGCTAAACCCCCTCTTTCCTTTACTTCTTTTAGATACTTGATTTTTATTCTGGGTTTCCTCCCATTCCAAATGAATTCACTCAGATCCTGCTCCCATTTTTTAAACACTTTATCATTATGAATTATAGGGATACTTTGAAATAAGAAAATCATTTTTGGGAGTATGTTCATTTTGATAGCAGAAATTTTCCCTATTAGGGATAATTGCAAATTTTTCCATCTCTTCATCTCTTTTCTAATTTCGCCCCATGATTTTTTATAATTATTATCAAATAAATCCGAGTTATTTTTTGTTAATGTTATTCCTAAATATTTTATCTTCTTTGTTATTTTAAATCCTGAGATTTCTGACAGTTCATACTCTTGATTAGTAGTCATATTTTTGGTCATTATCAGAGATTTCTCTTTGTTCACCTTAAGTCCTGCTGGGTCTCCGAATTGTTGTAAAAGTTCCATCAATTTTGTAATACTGGTCATAGGGTCTTCCAATATAATAGCTAGATCATCTGCATAGGCTTGAATTTTTATTTCATGTTCTTTTATCTTAATTCCCCTTATTATCTTCTCGTCCCTAATATTGTTATTCAAAACCTCTAGACAAATTATAAACAGTAACGGTGACAAAGGGCATCCCTGACGTGTTCCCTTATAAATACTGAACTGTTTCGTTCTTTCCCCATTTATAATTATGCTTGCTTTTTGTTCAGAGTATATAGCTTTTATCCAGTCCAAAAACCTATTTCCCACCCCCATTTTCTCCATTACCCCAAAAATAAATGACCAATTAACGTTATCAAAAGCTTTTTCTGCGTCTAAGAAAATTATAGCCAATTGTTTCTGATTTTGTTTCTGATAGTATTCTAATGTATCTAAAATAATTCTTATATTATTTTTCAAATGTCTTCCTGGTAGGAATCCATTTTGATCCTCATGTATCCAATCCTGTAGCACTCCCTTTAATCTATCAGCCAAGATATGTGTAAAAATTTTATAATCTGTATTTAATAACGCAATTGGTCTGTAATTCCTTTTATCCATTATGTCCTTCCCCTCTTTGGGAATCAAAGTTATATTTGACTCCTTCCATGTATTGGGAAGTATCTTGTTTTTAATTGAATTTAAGACTTGTACCAATAAGGGTATCAATTCTTCCTGAAAAGTTTTATAATAATAAGACGAAAAACCATCAGGACCTGGGGCTTTCCCTAACTTCAAATTCTTAATTGCTTTTTTAACTTCTTGCGCTGTTATTGGGTTATCCAAACTTTCTCTTTGGCTTTCTGAAATTCTAGTGATTCTGCTCTTATCTAGGAATTTTCTCATATTACTTTCTTGCTCATCAGACTGTATCGTTTTTCCAAATAGCTCCTCGAAATATTTAACAAAAATATCTTTAATCTTTTCTTGTTGGTAAATGCTATTTTGATCTTCTCTTATCTCTGTTATGTATCGCTTCTTTCTCTCCTTCTTTAATCTGTATGATAACCATCTTCCTATTTTATTTGCCTGTTCAAATTGTTTCTGTTTTACATATTTCATTTTCCTTTCTATTTCATTTGTCATCAATAATATCAACTGTTTTTTTAAAATTTGCAACTCTTTTGGTATTTTACTGCTTTGGGGATTTTTCTTTAGTTCTAGTTCTTTATCTCTTAACAAATCCTGTATCTTAGCTTCCTTCGCTTTCTTGCATTTTGTAATCCAAGCCTGTTGGTTTATAAAGAAGCCCCTCATAACCACCTTACTTGTTTCCCATACAATTTGTTCCGATTGGCCCTTATTCAGATTAACTTCTAAAAAATTTTTAAGTTCTTTTTTTGCTTTTTCCACCACTATATCGTTTTTTAACAAGTTTTCATTCATTCTCCAATTATAACTTTTTACCCCTTGATTAATAATTATTAAAACTGGACAATGATCGGAGACAGTTCTGGGTAATATTTCCAACTTCTTTATATCTTTTATCAATTCTGAAGATAGGAAAAACATATCTATTCGTGACCAGGATTTAAATTGCTCAGAGAAATAAGTATATTCTTCTTTTCCGCCTTTTACCTGTCTCCATGCTTCCACCAATGATAATTGATCAAGTAAATCAAAAAAGGATTTAGGAAGTTTCCCTTGGTTTTTCTTTTTAACGTCTTTTTTATTTTTAACACTAGATCTATCTAAGAGTGGGTCTAATACCCCATTCCAATCAACCAACATAATAATTCTATAATTGTCTTTCTCTAATTCTAACAGCCTTTCTAATAATTTTAAATAAAATTTACTTTTATTTTCAAGGGGACCATATACTCCAATTACCATTAATTTAAAATTGTTTATGGATACTTCAACTACAATATAATGCCCTGAATCATCACAGAAAAATTGTCTTGTTTCGTATTTATTGCTAACATAAATGGTAACTCCTTTTTTCTTCTTGTCTATTGATGCAGAGAAGGATTGACCCAGTTTAGGATTTCTAAGATATTTTAGATCCTTATTCTTAATGTGGGTTTCTTGTATGGCAACTATATCTAGATTTAGTTTTTCTAACTGATGGAAAACACACTTTCTTTTATAAGGGGAGTTTACTCCCCGTACATTCCAGGTTAAAATTTTTAAATTCATTCTAACCTGGCCAGTCACTTTCAGTCCTAAATTTCTTCTATCTCTTCTATTATTTCTTCTTCTTCAATTTCAGGATCTATAGAAGTTCCTTCTCCCACGATCTTCCCTTCTTCTTCAGATTCTTCCTCTTGTTCAGCTCCTACTTCTTCCTTCTGATTTTTATCTTTTTGCTCCTGTCTCTCTCTTGCCCCTTCTCTTTGTTGTCTCTTCACTTTCTCCGTTTCTTGAATGGAGGTCAGATTGTCTTTAATATTTTCTTCCTCTTGTTCTTGTTCTCTTAAGTCATCAACCGATTTATTCAGTTCTTCCTTATTTTTCCTCCAAAATTCCTTTGCCTTTATCAAAGAGTTCAGTATCACTTTCCTTTGCTTCCAAATGAAAGAGATCCCTTCTGTCTTCTCCCAAGTGTAGCGGATATCCTGTTTTCTCAGAACTTGGGTTACAAAGCTATATTCTCTCCGACGCTTCAGCAGTGTTGGGTGGATATCTTTAAAAATCTTAAGTTCACTTCCATTTATCATTAATTTTTTCGTATAGCTTTGTTGTAACACCAAGTCTTTAACTCTTTCTCGGAGAAAATAGCTGATAATGTCGCGTGGAATATTTCTTCTTTTAGCAATTGTCGAATTCACTCTGAAGATCCTGTCAATTTCTAGATCTAGTTGCTCTGGAATTCAATCAATAAACTGCGCCAAAGGCCGAATTAGTCTCTCATATAAATCTTCTTGGGGTTGTTCTTGCAAACCTCTTACCTTGATTGATTTATTTCTATTCTTAATGTCTACTGAAAGTGTGTATTTCTCTAAGTCTTCTGTTCTTCCTTCCAATTTCATTGTTTGGTTCTCCACCTTCAAGGTCTTCTCTTCTATCTCCTTAACCTTCTCATTCACATTTTTCAATTCCGTCGTGATGTTATCTAACTTGTTGTTAAACATTTCCATTTCTTTTTTCATATCAGCCCTTATTTCAGCTCTCATCTGCTTCATTTCTATTCTGACCTCTCTCATTTCGTTTTGGAAGGTTTTGGTTAATCTTTTTATTTCCTCCACAATATCAGATCCTCCACTCTGAGATGTTCCTTGACCTTCAACAGATGTTGTCTTTGTTTCTGTAGTTGGCATCTTCAATTCTATTGATGTTCTTCTCTGTAGCATTGTTTGAATTTGGGTTTGAGCTCCTGCTGCAGCTTTTCTTTTCCCAGCTCCCATCATCTTGCCAAACTTATTCAAAATTCCTTCTTTTTACTTCTGATTAGTCTCTCTGTCTTCTAACAACAAACCTTCTGTCTCACTTTCCCAGCTGCTTCTGTCACTTCTCTCTCACATTCACTCACTTACAATTTCCTCCACCAAAGACAGTTTCGGTTTCACCATCCACCAGCCTTCTGTCTTTTCTCTTACTGCTTCAGTTCGATTTCTGGTCTGTCAGGGCAGTCACTCACATCCATCAGCCTTCTAATTTCCTCTCTCTCTGTCTTTAAACACTCTTCCCAGGCCGTCTTCAACACTGTCTTTCTTCAACTTGCTTCCTTCACTGCCTCTCTATCATCCAACGTTCTTATTTTCCACCCTTCCGTCTTCTCTCTCTTTCTGTCTTCAAACTCTTAAAAGCTCTCCTCCATGAAACCTTCCGTCCCTTCACCCTCTGCCTTCAAAACGATCACCCTTCTCCAATCCTTCTTCCTCACATACACTTTCAGTCTTCTTTCATTTCTGAAACCTCCTGTCTTTTATTTTAAACACACAGCTCTTCGACCTCAGCGACACGCTGTCTCTCTATTCCTCCGTCCCCTTCTCCGTCAAACCTCCATTTTGTGTCACTGAAACCGCGTGTTTTCACTTTCAAACATCTATTTCTTTCAGTCTCTTAATTGAGCTTCAGAGCCCAAAATCCACGCTCCATTCACTCGATTCACACGATCTTTACTTTGAGACAGTTAAATCCAATCGAAAGTTTAACTTCAGCAATGTCCTTCAAACTTTAAAGCACATGGACACTTAAAGCACTTCCAAACCCTCCGCGTCTTTGGGGATCGTTTCTCCCCAACCGAAACTTTTCTGAAGTCAGAGTCTTCTATTTCAAAAAAAAAAAGTCCCTCAATAAAGATAAAGCAGGATCCACTTACCCCAATGGTGAATTTAAGAAAATTACTAAATCCAGTTGTTATAAGGATTGATAGCCTACAACGGTGGCTCGTGGCTGAGCCCCGAAGGGCTTCCTGGAGAGGTAATGGCGATTCTTCGACCGATCATCCCGATCAGCGTGTCTTCTCTTCTCCGCTCTCCGACTTACAATTGCTGATCACCGGTCCCCCTCGGATCGCCCCCGAGATCTCCTTACCAGGAGATCTTTGTTCCCCTTCAAAAAAAGGTTTCTAATTGGGGGTTCCGACCTCTCCAAGCGTTCGGCTCCTGCAGCTCCGCAGGTTCCTAACCAGACGCCACGTTTCCTCCACCGGAAGTCCCGTTTCCTCCACCAGAAGTCCCAGGCTCATTTATTATGTGTGAATAATAATTAGTATCTTCTTTAACTTCGAAATATAACTCACTGAAAGCTGCATGGCTAGGATTGTTTTAAGGATTACTAAGATTATGTCTATGAAGTGTTCAGAATGTGCTTATGAATGATAAACACTAGTAGCCCATGGTTCTTCCCAAATACTATTAATGAACCACAGAATGTCCAGAATTCTTGCTACTTCTGCTGTACTCCTTTCTTCCACATAAACCCATCTAAGCAATATCATCTTCATCAGAAATCTTTCTCCAGGTACCCTCCACCTTCTGATTTAAGATGGATGGTGACTGGGAAGGATCTTTTTTAACCAGTTGTTGCACTGTTTTGGGAATGCTTTCTTCCCTGCATGCCTCTTTCTTGGCTAAGCGTCAGTTTAAGACCATGTTATTTGAAAAAGCTTTTAGTGAGTGCTGAACTTTTGTACAGAAAAGTTTTAAATGTCATTTTATAGCATTTGATGTAGATGGTTAATACCTTCTCATAGTCTTAAGGGTTTTTTTTTCTAATGGGTAATACTGTTTTAAAATAAAAAGGAAGAAAGGAGGAGGATTAAAAAAAATGTGGCACCAACTTTTAAGACTTTTAAAGTTATTGTTATGTGAGCTTTCATGACTATGAACCTACATTTTCACCTTTGTCCTGAATTGTATAAGTCATGTTTTTCTAACAGGTTTAGAAATGTTGATATTTGGACTATAGTTCCCAGAATCCCATGGGACTGCATGTGGCCACAAGGACCCCAGCCTTCCTAAATTGGAAAAAAAAATGCTCTCATACCCCAGGGCATGGGGGGCAATTTTGCCATGTTTTTGGGCCCCCAGACAGTCTTAGGTCTGGCTCTTTTCCCCTGACCTAAGACTGCCTGGGGGCCCAAAAACATGGCAAAATTGTCCCTCATGCCATCACAAAATTGCCTTTAGGATTTCTTTTTAAAAAAATATAGAAACTGTCCAGACTGGCATTTGGCTCTTTGACGTTAGCAATGAGGAAGGCTTATCTTCTGCCATTTAAGGTAGCATGCTAGTTGAGTGGTACGGGGTAGACACAAAGCATACACAGCATCTCTATCATAGCATCCACCATCACCCCACCAACCAGCATCTGCAGTCTGAGACAATTACTTCCCAATGGTTAATGACAGAACTGGTCATGTCTCTATGGGAACTCCACAATCAGGGCAAATGGAAATATCACCTCAAGGAGCGTACAGAATAAGATTTACTTGGTATAATACAGGTTGAGTATCCCTTATCCAAAGGACTTGAGATCAGAGGTGTTTCAGAGTTTGAATTTTTTTCCAGATTTTGGGATTTTTCTCATATATATGTATATATATATATATATAGAGAGAGAGAGAGAGAGATAATATACCATTCTTTTGATGGAGGTTCCCATCTTTCATCGGTTCTTCTCTTGCCTTCTTTCAGTAGGGAACATGAGAGAATTACAGAGGCTTGCTTGGGACTGTGTGTACATTGCTTGCAGAGTCTCTCAGTCAGTTTAGCACCATTTTCCCCCTCAGCTTACTTTGGCCCCTGCATGTGCTCCTGGCAAAGTGAGTTGTGAGGGGGCAAAAGGGTGCCAAGCCAACTGAGAAACTTTGCAAGCAGCGTGTGTGCAGTTCCAAGTACCCTCAAGTTACCTACAGGAAGGAGGCTGGGTTCCACTTTTCAAAAGTTTAGGATTTGAGATCATTTTGGATTTTTGAATAAGGGATCTTTGGACTGTACAATGTAGTGTAAATGTAGCCAATAAGGGTGTCAGCCCTTATTGTCTCCATAAAATTGTCTAATCCTATTCTATAGCCATCTGAGCTGGTGATCATCACCCACATCTTGTAATAGTGAATTCCATAGCTGTAATTATCTGTAATCAGAATTATTTTTGCTATGCAAATATTTATGTAGTTCCTGGTCAGTACTGATATACCGTAGTTATTTAGACTTATATGTGCAAATTGGCACATTTGGTCACTGATGACTTGATTTTTCACTTCTGTTAGAAAGATCAGCTATTAGAGTTAGATTTTCATTGTAAATATTCAGAATAGCTTGTAAATATTCAGAGTAGCTCCTTTATCACCTTTACGTGCAACATGATGGAGTGTGTGTTGTATGTTTAAATTGGAGGCCCTGCCTAGAATTCTCAAAATGGAAATGACTGGTAGCATCCAGTCATTTTTGCATTTGTTCAGAATGAGCACCAACATAAATAGATGACCTTTCTAGAAATGGTAAATTGTGACCTATTGTAATGTCTTCTTAGCACAAGCCAAAGACCTTTTTTGGCTGCATATTCCTTACACATTTGAGACCTATTCTATAACTATTGGGGACAGGGCTACTGTTCTCATAGTTTCTGCTGTATTTAATTGATTTCAGAGTAGCTGTTGTTGAGGTCACATCAGTTAGGAAGCTAAACAGGTGCTTTTATAGCTTTTCTCCAACACAGCAACAGGAAGTTCCCAACTCACCCTAGGTATCACAGTGCCAGCTATAAAACTACACAAGCCCCTACCCACATATTTATTTTGACTCACACAGCACCTTGGAAGTGTCTTGAACTGAAAGCAAGCTTAGAAGTTGAACATGTGTTTCAATAACAGCTTCCTGATTAGGCAAGAAGAGCATTTTAACCCTCATGCACCAGGATTTTTCTCTCAGTTTGAACTAAATATGTTGAGGGGCATTTTCTGACCACATTGGAACTTTCTCTGTACTGAGTAATAGGATTAGCACTTTAGTTAGGGGCATGGTCAGGTTTCAATGTACCGTTGTATTTCCTGAATTCCTGTGTCCCCTCCTCCAGTTGTCCTGTTAGTTAGTCTCAACTAGAGTAGACTCATTCAATCAATCATGGTCAACACATAGGTAAATATAATGGATTCAATGCATTTACTCAAGTCATGGCTAAAATAGGATCCAGGCCATAGTATGCCACTTCAATTTCTTGCTTTCATGGTTCTGAGAAAAATGGCATGGAACATTTTTGTTCCAATGAGTTTTCTGGGATAAAAAAAGTACCCAATGGCCAAAAACATTAGTTTTGTTTGTTTGTCTGTAGAATACAATACAGAGCAAATGGCTGAAACCTGGGAACATTTTTTATAGTTCTTCATCTGACAACATCATACAATGTAGATCCTTTTCTGTGTGGATTCTACAACAAAACATGTTTCTGTGGGCCTAAAATGTTCCATCTCGGTGCCTTGGTGGTTTTTCTTAAAAGAAAAACAGTAGCAGGGAGGTTACTCTGAGCCACTGAAATGTCTTATTTTGTTTGTTTCTTTTCTGCTCCTTAAGATGATTTTTCCACATTAAAAAAAAAAAAAAAATTCCCAGTGCGTGAATTAAAAAACAGCAGAAGAAAGAAGAGAGTTGCCTTGTCTCCTCCGTTTTGAGTAAGAGCCAAACATTTCTGGTCCTAGAAGTCAAATATCACTGCTTCTGTGTACAATCTGGACAAACCAGGTGTCTGCACTCAATTTTTCCATACACTGCCTTTTATTTCTTAATCTGATGATATTGCTCAATGTTCCCAGACTACTAGCCAGCAGTTTTCTTCCAGTTGGTGGAAATATTATCTGGAAAGCATATCAGATACACACACATGCACACAAAGATGCATTATGAATATGTGACTGCATCACTTTTCTTTAATCACACAAACTTCATAAGAAGCAAGCTTTCTCCTGTTTTTGTTTTTGTTTTTTTTAATACCCTGGTGGAATCAAATTTTCCTGCATTCTACTATGTATTAGGACTCAACACTTTATTACTATTTGCAATCAATATTGTCATGCTTTTGTGATGCTATTCACAAGCAACCAAGTAAAACCAATTAAATGCTTTCTGGATGCTTTTGAACAATCGTGACCTTTAAAAGCAATTTTCAGAGCTCAGGTAACAGCATGAATAGGTTTCAGTTTTACTGTGATTACATGATACCAATTACCTTTTAATGAAATCTTTTAATTTTTTAAATCTGTGCGCAAAAGAAAGAATTTAAACTTTGGGCATTTTAGGTATGCAGGAGGCTAGCTATTCAGTTTCTTGACCTTAATGTGGGGTTACAGGATACAGTTTTCAATTACATATCAGAGCTAACACCAGTTGAGTCTCTGATTTCATAGAACATGACAAGTTCAAATGGAGTTTCTTTCTGATGAGGAATTTTAGTGGAAGCAGTTCAGAGCATGGAATTATTATGCAAGGATTGTGCTGGCTTGAGGGAGGCACCTGATTGCCCTTCTATAGGGTCCCTTTCACTGGGGGATTTACAGTGCAGCACAAGTAGTGGTGGATGCTGGTGACAGTACTAAGAGAAACACTGTGGGTTTGTTGCAGGATTGCACTGGCTTAGTTCTGTTTTTGATCTCTCCTTATCATATGACATCGTCATTCTCCTTTGTTGAGTAGCATTCCCATCATTATTGGGTCATCTCTTTTCATTCACAGGAATGCATCTCCACTATTGTGTATTGGTGCAAATTGCAATAGCTTGTGTATTTCTATACCGCTTACTAGCTGAGTGTTCTCTAAGTGGTTTACAATATGTTTAGCTAATTGTCCCCAACAAGCTGGGTACTCATTTTACCGACCTGCGGGAGGATGGAAGGCTCAGTCAACCGACGAGCCCAACAGGATCGAACTCACAATCTTGTGGCTGCAGTACCGGCATTTAACCACTGCACCACCAGGGGTCTTAATGGTGTCATTCTGCAGTTCTGATATTGTGGAAGTCATGGGGTGTCAGTGGACCTTGTTCTCCCTTCCCCCTTCCTATCTCCCAGCAGGGTGAGCTCATTGCATTTCTTGTGTCTGGACAAAGATGACATCATGGTCCAGGTGAACAGTATTGCTTTTACTCTATTCCTCAGTACCTTTTTATATTTTTAAACTTTTGGTATAACTGTGTACTTGCACTGCCCTGGTGGTCACCAGCATGACACAATTCCACCATTATGGCAAAATAGCCAACTGTGATTTTGGAACACCAAAGTGCCAAAATGATGGCAATGCTGCTGAAATGACGGGGAGGAAGTCTCTTGACATGCTGAAAACTTGCAAAGAAAAAAATATAGCTCACATGTTAGGTAGCACAGACAGGGGAAGGGAGGTGGGGTCACTGGGGTGGTGCAGAAGACCGATTGTGGAAATGTGCATCACCAAACCAGCAGCATAACATTATTGCAGAGATGGTATAATAGTGATTGTTTCTATTGTCGTATTAGTATGCCTTCAAATTGTTTCCGATTTATGGAGACCCTAAACTGAACCCGTCATACCAGTATGTTTTCATTTCCTTAAATAATGCAGTTTCTGCGAGCCAACAAGCTGGTATGATTTAAACCAAATATAACTGACACAAAGGAGGGGAGATTTAGTCATTCTAGTCCAGGGTAGTGAAAATGTGACTTCCCCAAATCCCCTGGACTGAATTTTTAATTATTATTTTTTTACATGTAATTCCCTCTATTGGAGGAGGGGAAAAAAGGCAGCTTAGAAATGCTGCAAAATGCAGCATATTATGATATATCTCTGTATGAGATTGCCAGCAGTCACATATTCTTTGCAACCCCTATTTCCACTGTATCTCATATCATATATAGATAGATAATAATATCATATTATCACAAAGCAAAGAGAATGTAATGGAGATTATCCATTCTCATACCTTTGGAATATATGTCTGTATTTGTGATTACATAATATTTATTGATTATTGATCCATAGAAGGCACAATGTCTCCAAAGTAGTGGCTTGCTTTGTCCAGCGCTCTTGCACAGACATGTTCCAGGAGGAAGATTTCATAACTCAAAACAGTGACATTGAGACAGAACAGGACTGTAAATTGTGGAGTTGGAAGTCTGCTCAGTTTCTTTTTATTGAGTAAATAAATGGGGATGCTAAATTATCCACAACTGAAATGAGAAAGGGCAAAGGAAGCAGAAAAAGTCATCTGTATGTGTCTGTGTGTTTACACACAAACCCAGAGAGATATAACTTATAGCTTAGAATAAAAGAACTAACCAGACGGACTTTCAGTTTAGTTAATTTCAAAGTTCAGGTTTCAACCACCCTGTTCCCCTCCTGCAAGATCTTAAAACATTTGAATGCAGTGGTGTCCTTGACTCTTAAAAGCTACAAAGCAGCAGATGAAAAATATCCACCAGTGAAGTACTATTACTCTGAACTGTAGGTGTTAATATAGAACATCCATAATTGTGGACTGAATTGTAACTCATTGTTCCCTCAAGATAAATGCCCTCATTTACTTTTCAGTGTGTTCCCTCTCTAATACTCACAGCGCATCTGGTTTTCTGTTGCCTTTAATACTAAGGCTGGGAAATGACAATATTAACAACACATGGCTGCTGTTAATTGAATATCTGTGAAAAAACTCTAGATGTGAGATCTCGTTGCACTGCAATTGTCTCCACTCCCACCTCATTGTCTGTTGCAACACTATATTCATAGTTCCATAGGTGCATTCAGATGACACAAATCAGGATTCACAGGAACCCTGACTTTTCATGAATGAGAACAGGAATAGGCTTGCAGTTCATGCAATAAACTACTGACCAAACAACATGCAAGTGTGAAACTTCAGTAATACTACAGTTATTTCAGGAAGATAACTCTTCCTTACCAAATAGGGAATTATTTTGCTTCTTCCTTATTATTGCAATACCTGAGATAGCAGTATGATAGAAAACTCTGGAAAATGAGAGGATGGAATCAAAATGTTTCTCTGGTTACATAGAAATTGACTGTCAAGGTCCATGGCATGAGCAGCAAGGATGATCAGATACAGCTGCTGGGTCAGGAGGCCAGGGATCAAAGTCCAGCACAAGTCCAAGGCAACAAAGATCTGACCAAGTATCAGGAATCTGAGGAGCCAGGGGAAAGTGACAGGTCCAGGAAACAGGCAGAAGGTCCAAGGCCAGCAAGAGACCAAGGCAACAGAAGTTTGACCTGGTATCAGGAGTACAAGGTTCCAGAGGCAAGTACAGGAAGCAGGCTGAAGGTCAGAGTCCAGGGGGTCAGAATTCAGAAATACTCTAAAGCATCAGAAGAGGCTACAAACAGCACATAACACCATGTTACTGTAACCAAGGCTGGAGAGAAGACCCAGCCCTTATATAGCTGGCTCCTGGCCACTCCAGCTGTCCTGCATCTAAGCAGCCAGCTGTGCTTGAAGTACTGGGCAGGATTTTGCAGAGACTACAGCCAGAGCTGAGATCCTCGCAGACATAATCCTGTAAAGACTCAGTCAAAGACTCAAACCTTTACATTGACTAGGAGATCCAGGCATTTATGGAAAATAACTAACCCAGATGCATTTGAATCTATTTTGTATGATTTTATCAGTTTCACAGTAAAGATGAACTTCCCTTATAAATCTCCAGAAAAAGCAAGGAACTTTTGGAGGAATCAGTTTTAGTGGTGAATATCAACATGGTCTGGCTACGTGGAATTTTCTAATCATTTTTGCTTTCTTTGTGTCCTTAGTGTTGAATGTTGCTGCATTCAACAGTAACCACACAACATTTTAAACACAACATTTAAAAAACAAAAACAAATGAGAAGTTATACAACCACTGTTTGGCAGCAGTCACATATTCTCTGCAACCTCTAGTTCCAGCTATGAACAATTAATAGTAGGTTCTGTCATTTTGAGATGCTTCACTACAATAGTTCTAGAAGGTAGAACAGAATTATCACTCTCATGGTAAGGTGATGCAGAGAGAGGGCACTTGTCCAAAGCCAGTTTTTGGCTGAGATGAAATTTCGTACTGAGGGGACTCTGATTTGCAGCTCAGCCTCTTAGGCCGTTTCCACACAACATCGCTGTCTTGTGATGGGGATGTGTTGCTGCCAGTCTGCAAGTTGTGCTTTTCCACAATATCATTGTGGTCCTGCTGCCAATACATCTCCACTCATCATGATTGTGGGATATTCCATTACTGGAAAAAATCTGGCAATGCTGCAGATTGTGCAACACCCCTGTCACCAATTGCTGTGCAGAAAGAGGGGAAGCATGATCTAGGTGCTTCCTTCCCCAGTGCAGCATGGGAAGTGACCAGCTGCATTGTGGAAGGAAGGCGCTTATTGCTTGCACTACCCTTCTGCAGGCAGCTGGCTGGGTATGGAGGGGAGCATTGGGGTCACACTCCCATCACCATGGGATGACGATGGAGAAGGGCAGATGTGGAAATGACCTTAGTCATTGTACCAAATACAAATTTCTAGTTCAGTTTCAAGTACTTTTGTTTCCATCTTCTTTGCTTTCTCCTAACAATTCCAAAGAAATTTGCAGTAGAATTCTAATACAGCTAGAAACAATAATTTAGTTACTTAGATAACATGACATTTGCGTACCAGACATCTTCAAGGCCCAATTATGTGTGACTTACTGTAACATAAGTGTTTACAATAAACAAATGTGGCAGGTAGGGGGAGCTTTTCCGTAGGGAGGAAAATATGGAAGACTTGCACAGTGCTTTTTGATTGGAAGTGCTAGGAGGCATCCATCTAGAAGCAACCAGTGTCACAAATTTATAGAAGATAGTTTTCATGTGGCACATTACAATTATATCTATGAGTTTGCAAGAAGCACATGATTAACCACTGGAATTAAGTATGTTCTGTCAGTGGTCAGATCAGAGCTTGGAAATGTTTTAAAAAAACTTAGTTGCAGCTATAATTCCAAGTTCAAAACAGTAGTCAGTTGATATTATAGTTAGGAATTAATCAGATGATTTAATTATTCATTTTTTTAAAAAAAAATCAATGCTAGAAGCAACTAGCTGGTGGTACAAAACATACTCTCCATTTGTCTGAGGTAATGCATATGGCTTCAGATCATCTGTCAGCTTATGATAACCTAATGATTTTCATAAGTTTTTCAATGCCCTCCAACAATTCTGGTTTGGCAGAGAGAATCCAGATTAATCCCTGCCATCCCACTTTTCCATATGCTTTTAAAATGTGCCACTTCCTCTGTCTTCTTCCAGCTTTCCCACTTTGTCCTCAAGTTACTTCAACTGCTGCAGACCAAGTACAAAGTGCAAAAGGAGTTTGCATTCAGTTCAGTGGTGGGGAGAGGAGGGGGCAGAATTTTGCTCTGCCCATTAGGCTCAGGCAAAAGCAAACTGCTGGAGACTCTTCCCATAAGTTGCATATCTTTTCATTAATAACATTTAATAACATTTACTATCTTATCACATGCTGATGTTACTAGGCTACACATGTCCCAGTTTTCACCTGTAGCATGTTGGAGGGTGTGATTTTCTTAACAAGGGATACTCAGAGGTGGTGCGCCATTGTCTTCCTCTGAAATATAACCTACAGCATCAGGTGTTCCTTGGCAGGCCCGCATCAAAGTTCTAACTTACCCCTTCATTTACTCAGTAGCCACATCAGTGCACAAGATACTATGCAGCTTTTGCACAGAATAATATCACTCCTCTACTATTTAGCAAAACTACACCTCATAAAATGAAAAGTAACTAAAAGTTACAGTTTCTAAGAAAAATGAGTGAAGTAGTCCCCAGTTAAGTCAGAATTATAACTTAGTTGTATCTTTGTTAGTAGGAAAAGGAATTCATTACAAATGACTTTTATGTGTAACTAGCTGCTACCAGACTGTGGGTGCCTAGAGATGAAGGCAGTTTTAATCTCTGAAACTTGTGTCCTTTTGCAGGATATTTCTTGTGGGGTGCAGGGAGCAATGCCATATTCTCAAACAAGAAATCTAAACAAAGCTTTCTGTTTTCCAGAATCAAACAATGACTTTGACTAGCCATTAAAGCTGGTGTGCTTGCAAGCATTTTCATATATGAACCTGAAAATACAGTGAAAAATTATGAAATTTGTCAAACTTTCTTTAGCTCTCTTCAGAACTTGGTCCAGCAAACTGAATTATTTAAAAAAGAAAAGTGTTTGCATTTTTCATGCCTAATTTCCAAATTTGAAACTCATGTCTGTTGATGTTATTTGGAGGGAAGTCTGATCCAAATGCCTCTAAGCATCCCCTTAGAAGCTGGCTTCATCCGCTTCATATGTGACATATCCGGAGTGGCATGAAGATCTCATTACAGGCTCTTCTATGTATTTCCCACTGTGGTTCCTGAAAAACTGCCCCAGGGGATCTGAGGCATCAGGAAATGTATTTTTTCCCCAAAATATCTTACACTTTAGGGTAGACCCACAGGCTCTGGAAACTACATGTCCCAGGGTTTCTTGGGTTTGGGTTCCAGTAATCTATGGTCTGAAGGACATTTTATCTTGCAAATAGGAAATGCCTCTCGGCTCACACCATGGACCACTCCTGGCTTGGGGGTGCATGCTGATATATATGTCAGGAACAAGAAGCTCTTGGATGTATAATTTACAGGGTTCCTGAGCCTATAATAAATAGTCAGGGACCTTGGAAGTATTGGAAAAGGTTGGATAAAAAAGAGACAATGATGGAGATCGGAAGCTGAAATGAAGAAGTATTTTAGGGATAAATGATGCTTGATTCAGGGTAAGATACAGCGTTATAAGCCAGACAATATTGTATTCTGAAAAAAGTAATCATCTTGGCAAGTTTACTAGATGAAAAGCTAGTTTTAGTGGGATAATCTTCAAGAAATTAGCCATGTTAGTTTCTTGTAACATAAAAAGAAGGAAGCGGGGTGGGGGGAGAAAAGCAACGTGGCAGCACCTTTAAGACTAACTGGCTTTTATTTTAGCATGAGTTTTTGTGTGTGTAAAACCCACTTCTTTAGATGCAGTACAGAGTGATATTAAAGCCCCAGGGATAAAACATATTTACACAGTTGTAGGGATGAGACAGAATGGAATAGGATACAGAAAGATGCAATGTTGCTTGCCCTAAATTTTCAAAGAGCTGGCTGAGGTAATACCAGTGTTTTGGACCTTTGAGGTCTTCAGATTTAAAGCTTTCACGCATCAGTGCTAACAGACCGTTGTAAAGATCTGTAAAGGAGCGACTGTTTTTTATGGCCCCTGGAGCCCCCAGGAGTCAAACTCCTTTTTTGCCCCAGAATGCTCCCAGATGCACTCTAGGGTGTGTGTGAGGGCATTTCCACCAAGTTTGGAGACCCCTAGCCCCCCGGGTCAAAAACAATTTTTGTAAAAATTTTCAAAAAATTTTTTTCCTCTGAAATGCCCCAAAATGTCCACTGGGGAGTGGGAGTGCATTTCTACCACATTTTTTGGGTCCTTGGGCAAATTTAGGCCCAGGAGAGGTCTTATTTGAAATCCAAAACATGATGAAAATGCACCTGTATCATCAAGAGGCATTTGGTGCTCTGTGTGTGAGAGAGACAGAGAGAGAGAGAGCACGTGCAGCTCTCCAAGGTCTCCTAGAGGGCTAATGCAGCCCCATAGCTGCCCATTCCTGATCTATATTGTTTGATATCACTGATTAAGGGATATTTATTTTAGTTAGACCAAGAAAGAGTTTTGTGACACTTTAAGAAGTAACACATTTATTATGGCATACAGCTTTTGTGGGATAGATCAGTTTTATCAGATGCACAGACTCTTATCTTCCATTGGCAGGCGTATATGTCAATGTAGAGGGGAAAAAATGAAAAAAGTGAGCATAGAAGAAATGAAATGCAAAAAATATTGTCCATGACAATTAAGTTAAGGCATAACATTTTCTAGTTTTGCACCACTGTCATAGTTGGAAATCCTCTAGTGGTCTGCCTTCCTTATAAATTCAAGCTAAGATGCCTTGCAACATTTTCTCATATTTCCTGGTATTAATCTTGGAGGTTCCAGTGACACTCATTTTGTCTTTCTAACAACTGAAGAACCAAATTAAGACCTTGTTTAGTCTGTAGGTGAAAAATCCATCCAAATATGCCACTGTTACTATGAAATGATACAGAAAACAAGGGGACTGCAAGGAAAGGCAGAAGTACCAGCTGGTTCTCACAATTCCTGAATGAATGGCATGTGTGAATTGTTTGATGAATCACAGGGACAGTTTTTAAAACATCATAGGGGACAACAAAGTAGATTTTTAAAAACGTTTTACATATAAATTACCAGGCAATTAAAGCAATGGTGAAGGTGTCTGTCAATATTTTGTCATTCAGTTTTAAAAACAAAACAAAAAAAGCACTCTGACATCTGGTTCTTAAGAAAATGCCTGTGTTTGCATTTCCTTATTTATTGTGTATAATGATTCACATTTTGAAAGAATTGGTACAAAAGCCTCCTAGTGATGAAATAAATGTAAAAAGAGAGAGAGATTTTGTTGTCCTTCTCAATGTTTTTCCACTGGGTATGTCTGGTGGGTTGTCCTTGTGCTCATTCCCGCAGTGTGTGTGTATGTTCGGTGTGCAGCATGGAAACTGATTCTTTGGAGATTTAACAACCCTGACAATATATCTTCTAGGTTTCCTGTACACCCAGAGCAGTGCCAAACACAGCATTAAAGAGCGGCTTATGAAACTCTTGCCCTGCTCAGCTGCCAAAACTACATCTCCTGATATTCAAAGCAAGTTTTTTTCTTCTTCTCCCATTTGCTAAACTTTGGGATTTAGACTTGCATGCATCACAAAGGATATTTGAAAAAATATATATTTTGGTAACTTTATTTTAGAGTTAAAAAAAAAAAAAACCTTGTTGTCATTCTGTGTTGGATATTGGTTGTATAGCCTTGATGTGTTTTGATGGGGGAGTGATGGACTGGATTAAAAAACTGAAAATCATGGGCCAGCATAGTATATGTGTCTGAGGACTGTAGCAGAACTTCCTGCATAATAAAGGGCAGGCCTCCATAGTTTTCTGTGAAACTGAAGGCTCAAGACCTGGAGTCAGCAGTGTGATGTGGCGGCCAAGAAAGCCAACACGATTCTTGGTTGCATCAATAGGAGTATGATGTCTAGATCGAGGGAGGTAATGGTACCACTCTATTCTGCATTGGTTAGACCTTGTTTGGAGTACTGTGTCCAGTTCTTGGCACCTTGATTCAAGAAGGATATCAACAAGCTGGAGTTTGTCCAGAGGAGGACGACCAAAATGGTGAAGGGTCTGGAAGCCATGCCCTATGAGGAACAAGTTAGGGAGTTGGGTATGTTTAGTCTGCAGAAAAGAAGGTTAAGAGGGGACATGATAGACATGTTTAAATATTTGAAGGGATGTCAAGGAGAGAGCGGGCTTTTTTTCCACTGCTGCAAAGACTAGCACAAGGAGCAATAGATTCAGGCTGCAGGAAAGGAGATTCCACCTGGACCTCATGAAGAACTTCCTGACGGGCTGTCAGAGCTGTCCGGCAGTGGAATATGCTGCCTTGGAATGTGGTGGAGTCTCCTTCTTTGGAGGTTTTTTAGCAGAGGCTGGATGGCCATCTGTTGGGAGTGCTTTGATGGGTGTTCCTGCATAGCAGGGGGTTGGACTCGATGGCCCCTGGGGTCTCTTTCAATTCTATGGACCCTTCACATCTCTTGCTTGCCTACTGGAACTTACAGCTACAGGAGAGTGTTAACTCTGTACCAGGACAGTGGTCTCCAGCTTCAGATGCTTCAGTTTCAGATCCAGACCCACCTTTATCTCTTACATGGTTGATGGGACTAAGTTTAAACCATATATAGTTACTGTGTTGAAAACCATAATGTATATGGTGGTAGCATGCAGTTAAGTGTTTGTTGTTCTTGCTTTATGCGTTCAAGTTGTTTCTGACTTCTGGCAATCCTAAGACTAACCTATCGTGCGGTTTGCTTGGCAGGATCTTTTCAGAGAGGGTTTGCCTTTGCTTTCTTCTCAGGCTGAGAGTGTGATCTGCCCAAGGTCACTACCCAGTGGGCTTCCGTGGTTGAGTAGAGTTTCATCCTCCAGAGTCATATTCTAACACTCAGAGCACTACACCATGCTGGCTTTTGCAGTTAAATGTGGAAACCTCAAAAAGGCTGAAGCAAGAACTGGGGGTTTGCACCAAAGATAAAGTTTCAGTCAGATGCTACTTCAGAAAGTGGTCTGAATCAAGTAAGTTTCAAGATATAGCTCAGTTTACTATCACAGTAAGAAGCACACTCTTGCTTATGAAAATGCAACATGGATATGCCTCTGAAGGATGTAACTGCTTCAACCTTGCATACAAGTACAAATAATTACAGTAAATTTGTCCCCACTCTGGAAGAAGACAGAAGGAATTCTTCCAAGTAGAAAAAAACATTTGCTTTTGGTGTGTATTTTTTTTTCTACAGAAAGCTGGTTTTCAGTGCAAAAAACAGATATGGAAGCAGGAGAAAAAAAATGTTTTTCACTGCAGAGTGATTCTTATACAACATTTCAAAATGTCCAATACAGGGAGCAAATTGTGCAAGATTCTTTGATATTTTTTACTACAGGGTTTCCTGTTTTTTGAACTGGGAACAGATTCTAATGGATATTTTTCCCATCCCTAATGTCTGTCTATGGAAAAATGAGCCAACAAGTATAACTTTTTAAAAAGTTTTTGCCAGAATGTTTTGGAATTTCCATGTCTGGTAGTCCCTGATCAGTGTAGGAAATCTGGAAAAAAAATCAGAAAAATAGGTGTGAGGGGTATTTGTGTAAGGCAAGGCAGTCTCTTCATAGTTCATAGTGGGGTTTGAGTGTTTCCTGTTGTTTTGAGGGCAGTTTGTGTGCAAAGGGCATATTTTGTAAGTATATCTTAAGATAAATAATCCACAACATTTCAAATGTGTGAGGATGCTGTTGTGCAAGAGAAGTCTTGAAAGTAGAATAACTTTTGCTCCCCATTCCATGTCTTGGGCATTTGTTTAAATGTAGTGTATTTCATAGGCTTGTCCCTAGATACCTAAGTTGCCAAATTTCAGATGCGTAAATGCAAGAGGTTAGAATTATGAATGAGTAACAAATTGATGCTTTGATGTTGTTGTTGTTTGCCTTTTCAATTGAAATTGGCTGTGATAAGATGACCATTCTTCATGCTTCCCTGAAACTTTGTAATTGGAAGTAGAAAAAAAAAACTGGTAAAAACTTTTCCTGGTTGAAAGCTACAGTTGTCAGTTGCAGAGACACCATCAGTTTTAATAGCCGCTCAGATGATGGTCTGATTCTGTTTGCATGCGCTGAATTTCTGAGACAGATTTGAAGCTTCAGGAAGGGGCTGATTTTAGTTTGGGCTACTTTGAGGGAATCTTGCCAATCTGGCCAAAGCTTAAATGACCCCAAAGCAGCCTCCTTTGGATCTGGGGTTGGGCTTCATTGGTAGCAGATCTCCACCCTTTATGAACATGAAAAAGAGAAGGTCTTTTATATTTTTTAAAAAAAGAAAAAGAAAGAAGGGAAGAAACTGCTATTTTATCAATGTTTCAATAGATCTGTAGGAGGTTTTAAACCCTCAGCAGCTGCTATGTGACCACTTACCTTAGGAGTGTGTTACATTGTGTAAGCATTCAAAAGAGAAAAAGCTAATTAATTTCAAGGTATAAGTGTTCTTTTAAGAAGAATGGGCTTTCAAGGAGAGCTTGCTCTTTGCCATCAATGCCAAGAAAAATAGAAGCTGAACATGCATCAGGTGTAGAGTGAAAATGTGTTGGGAGAGGACCTACATTTGGATTTATTTTCCAGTAGATAGGACTCCTTTTGTCCCACTTGTCATTATTCCTTCCTAAAAACTGAAACATAATTCATTCTATTTTAGCCTTCATCTCATCTTATTCTGATTTTCTCAACAAGGTAATATACCTCCTGATCTCAAAATAATGTACTTTTAAGTATTTTGGCATAATTTTTATAATTTTTTTATATGTTCAGAAAGGTAAACATGAGTTGGTGGGTAGATTTATCCAATCAATCAGTGCAAATGGAAATTGCGAAGTATATTGCCCAAATTGTGTGGCAGTAAATCTGTGTCTTGGCTGTATCACTCTAACCTACAGATGTGGAGTTACATGATTGAATGCTACTCTATCTATCTGTAACTCTGTTTACACAGAAATCTAGCCTGTCACAGGGAAGACTAATATTTTTGTCATTGTCATCATCATCATCATCATCATCAATACTGAGATTCACATTAGATTAGAAAAGGTACAGCAAAACCACATATAAGTTAAAGTATTTACAAAGTTACTTTAAAATGTAATTAAACTGTAAATAGGCTTTTTTTTTTAAAAAAAAACTCATCCATGAAAAAGACAAGCAACAGTATATCACACTGAGAAGAAAATAAACATTCATTGTAAACATTCATTACAAGCAGTTTCAAAAGCCTATCAGAATAAAAAAATCTTCACCTAACTAAAAATGATCAAGGAAGGAGGAGTTGGGGGGAGGAGGAGAAAGGATCAGCATACTGGTACTGGTCCCACAAAATTACAAAAGCCAGTGCCTAAATCATTATACAGAAATCCCCCAGCACCACCTCCAGTTTGCCTCTCAATGGATTGGATCCACTGTAAAAAAGTCCAGTATTCTGGAAATTTGCCTTGCTATAAAGGAGCAATGACCCTCCCTTTTCCTACTTGGCCAGTCATTTGCTCTCACCAAGTCTTTTTAATGAACCAAGCAGAGCAAAAATCTAGCCTGCACATAGTGGATCTCACCTTTCGAAGGATCCTGTCCGCTTTGTCAGAATGTACTAATAGAAATGTATCCATGTTCACTGGACAAGCAGAGGCCAAATCTACATCCATTGGACATCAACAGTAGCATTTAAGCCAGAATGGATATGAGCAATTTTATCTGCCAAGTGCTATGAAAATTATTCACAGTTGGCTGCCAAAGAGTATGAATTCACATCTCATGATCCAAGGTGTAGATGATCCTTGGCCACTCAAGGCCATTCTGGTGGATGGCTTTTTGCAGATGCAGTTGTGACAAAGAAGAATTATTTTATTTTATTTTGCTTCCCTTTTTGCCTTGGAATAGGCCTTCAAATAGGATTTACTTCTTAGTTGGACTAACTGCATTTTCCACCAATTCAATCAAGTCTCCATCTCATTCATTTCATCATCACCCACTCCCTAGTAAAACAGGATATTCAGTTGAATCCACTATGAAGAGTGATTATGTCCACTGTCCTGACCATTTCCCTGTTCCAAAGATCAACAAGGATCACCTGCCAATGGGAAAAAAGATATTTGGAATTACATTCTGAAACCTCAAAAGGGATATCATACATGTGAAACAGTTGGACTTGCTTCGGAATTCTGATTGCAAGAGACAATACTGTGGGTATCCTTTATTTATTTCTATCGTGCCTGACAAATTTGAAACTATGTAAATAAATTTGTCGGGATGATTTTACTGTAAGCCACTGTGAGATCTCTAGAGAGAGTGTGAGATCTAGATATTTTAACAAATATTTTAATATTTATTCTACTAAATAAATAAAGGATGCTACCCATTATTTTTGTGTGCCGCAACCACAATTCTAAATGAAACCCAGCTGTCTTGCGTGTATGATTACCCAACTGTGGTCTTTTCCAATTTTCCCCAAGAGACTACCGTTCCACACTACACTGTTACAGTGTTCTATTCCACTTTCAACATCCTGTGGAATTCTGGAGTTTGTAGTTTAGTGACTCTTCCCTAAACTGCAAAGCCCAGGATTCCATAGGATATTGAAAGTGGAATAAAATAGCACTATAACAGTGTAGTGCAGAAAGGCCTTAGTTCTTCAAATGGCTGAGCTGAGGAAGAGTTTTCTTTATGATGTTCACATTTGACCATGGCATTTGAATAATATACACTAAAAAAGCTTCTTGCCTGTTCAGACTAGTTCTCAAAAAGCCTACAGTTTAGTTTCGTGTAACATCAATTAGCAATCAGTGCTCCTGAGGCACAGAATCCTCAGTGACCAAACAGCTGTTTCGCTCAATGTAAATTAGAAGCCCTTTCATTTAATTAGTTCTGCCCTGAACTAATTTTGAAGTTAGAAATTAGTGGACCATAAATTCCTTGTTATAAAAAAAAAATGTGTTACCTCTGACACTAAGCTTACACCGCAGGTTATAGCAAGCGTTCACAGGCTGTTTAGCATGACTTGAAAACTACAATTTGTTAGCCTCTTGAATATTGAACAGCAGTGTTTGCCATTTACTTTATAATTAGACAAGGGAGATTTAATTTTCAAATGCAAATTAGAAATATTTGAATTGTGCAGATCCTGAAAAGCCTTTAATTTTTAATGGAGAAGAGCTTAATATTCACTGTGCTGTGCATAATAATAATTTAAACTTAAAGAAGCTTATTAATATACTTTCTGAAATTGCAGCCCACATTAGATTTACTCTCCAATACCAATACTTTAGGACTGGATCCTGTTTGAAACTTATGGAACAGAAAGTTCCACCAAGCATACCTAAAGAGGGGTTTGGATGTGGAAGGGATGGAAGCAGCCAGCCCCACAGCACCCCCACACTCAGTGAGTGGCTGTTTGATTCAGAGTTCAAGCTATACTTAGTTGCCATCTTTAAAAAAAAAAAATTATTGAATAACAAAAGGAGTGACAAAAAACAGCAAAGTTAAAATACCACAATAATGCTACATAAAACAAAATAATACAAAACAGAGTATAAAATTTGTGACACAGTGATTTACTGTCACAAAAAGAAAACTACAAATAGCAAACTAAACTGTAAGTCAACTACGAAACTACATATAGCTAAAAATGGTTCCTGCCCCTGTTGCAGTGAATAGTAATCTGACAGTTATAATTAATCATTAGATCATAGACTAACCTTAAAGTAAATGCTTCTAGCTTATTATTTGTCTTCATAATAAATCTAAACTTACAATGTGAGATAATAATGAATAACTCTGAGTACATTATTAATAATAATTCTAACTCATTAAGAATCATTTAAAAAACATAATGATTGCTTAACAGTTAATCATTTGTAACTTATTCTTATTCTATTCTATATTGAAAAGTGATCATTCTTGAAATAATAATTTTCTGTATAGTAAGTATTTGTTAAAGCAACAAAGAAAGTAAAACTATTTTTCAATTACTCTTAGTGTAATAGTAAAAACAACAAATCTAAAATTAACAATTTAAAGGGAAAAAAGAGCAGAATGAAATATAACAGAAGTTCACAGGATATTATCAGATATAATAGGTGTACTTTTTGTGACATTCAGTCACCTTTATCTTTTACTTGACATTTTTTAAAAATCAAACTTAGAGGGCTCAAAGATTTGAGTTTTCTAGTGAGATTTGAGTCCTCTAATGGGAGGCCCTGTCTCCAGACATTTTCTCAGAGCTTTGACAGTTGCTTTCAGAAACAAATTAATTCTACTGTGATGGTTCCAACTCCCCTCCCTAAAAAACTTAGTTTCTCTTACAATATCATTTTTAAAATGAAACATTTCTTTCCCATTCCTCAAATATAACTAAAATACTTAACAGGTATTGTAACTTTTATTTTAAAAAACTGAATATGGCAAGCCATTGGACTGTGGTACAAAAAACACTATTCTTTCCTTTTTTTATAATATCATTTTATTAAAGTTTCGCAATTAAAACAACAATATTATTATTGCTATTTCACATGAATTATTTCTTGAATCTTCCAAACTGATCTAGACTTCATTTCCAAAATCTCTTAACATTGGACCTTTTCGCACAGGCTTTCCCAAGCGAAAGAGCCCCGTGAGCCGCGCGGGAGTGGGAGCGCCACTGCGCACGACGCACTCCCACTTCCGGCGCTCTCACGGGGCTGCAGTGGCGCGGGCGCGGGGTTTTTGATTTTCGCTAGCAGGCGAAAATCAACCCGCGCTCGCGCAACGCTCCCGGCGCCCGCCCGCACTTACCTCTTGTGCGGTGCGTCGGGGCGGCGGCCGGGTCGCGCTTCCCTCCCTCCGCTCCTGCGGAAGGAAGGGGCGGGGCGGGGTGGTAGCGCGACGGATGCGACGGCACCCTGCTTCGCACGGGCGGGGGGCTGCTTGCGACAGCCTTCCGCTCGCGCGCGCGCGGGGGGCGGGCGCGACTGTCGCCCCTTTGCGCGCGCAGGCGGCGAGCCCGGCAGGAGCGAGGGACAGTCGCGCCCGCCCCCCGTGCGCGCGCGATCGGGAGGCTGTCGCGAGCAGCCCCCCCGCGCGCGCCAAGAGCGAGCGACAGTCGCGCCCGTCCCCCCACGCGCGCCGGGAGCGACGGGCTCCTTCTTGCGTGCGCGGGGGGGGATGGACTCGCGAGCCGCCGCCGCCTCCGGGACGGTGCCGTTTCCCAGCTGGTTCCTTCGGCTGTGGAAGGAACCAGCGGGGAACCGGCAGGCTCCCGAACTAGGCTTTTCCCGCAAGCCGCCCGCCCCCGCCCGCGCAAAAAGCCTAGTGCGAAAAGGGCCATTGTTATATCACTGTACTGCATTTTTCAGCCATTTTACACATTAGTACATAGCATTTCCATTACCATATTCCTGCTTCATGATATCTGCCGTAATCATCACAATGAAATTTTTCCACATATTACCATGAATTATAGACTTCTATCAAAGGTCACCCAGCAATCACCTACAATTTGCCATTCTTTCTGAATTTCATCATCTGATTTCCCTTTCAGTCTTTGAGAGACTATGTCAGCGTTTTTATTTTCAATAAAGGTTCCCCACCATTGTTCTATTGTACACTATTCTTTCCTTTGAGTTCATCATTCTGGCGGCAGCAGAATGTGTGAGCCGCAATGTCAGTGGTACAGTATTTCTCTTTCATGAGCTAGTGAGGCCACAACCTAAATCATGGAACCTGTTTTGAGTTATGAAAATAACCCAACATTTAATGACTCCACAGGAAGAGTGATCTTAACTGTAATGTAATCATCACAGTTAACAAGTAATTTGGTTGTTCAAGAAAAGAATCAGTTTATTGCAAGAAAAGAATTAGGTTATTCATTATTGCAAGAAAGGAGCTGAGTATAAATATTAGCAGTTTGTACAAATGGCTTTTAACCAGGGCTGTTTCCCTTGCAGATCTGATACCTCCACTTGTTTTAGTTCTGCAAGTGAAAAGATGCAGGTTCTCTGAGAACCTGAACAGTTTCTGCCCAGCAGAAGAAAAGAATAATATTATCAGAAAGTGCACAGGATAGATCCAATTCAACTCAATTTACTTGTGACTAGAGATGTAAATCTTGACCTATTTCAGTCTTGCATGCAAGAACAAGTGATTTCAACAGTCTCCTCCCTTCCAGATGAGTTTATAGGAGTTTTTGCACAGTTGGGAACATTTTGTACTGTTTTCTGTGGAAACACTCCTCCCCAACAAAAAGTCTGAAATGCAAAAAATCTCATGGCAGTTGGTTATTTCTTGATGGAGTGTCTTGATGGGTTTAGACATCCTTTCTTTTCAAAGATGAGAAAATCCCTGAGGCCTAGTTTAACTTTTTTCAAATAGCAAACAATAAACCAGTATCAAGCTGTGCCATGGGACTGATCCCTGGCGCAGGAAAAGTCCTGGACATTGAAAATTAGCATGTCAGAGAGAATGGTAAGCCAGCAGTTTTCTTTGTCTCATCCAGTTTTTGTGTGAAAAAATTTGGGAGATGTTATGGAGGAGCATTCCTGCATGTGATTCTCCACCTGCATTCTGGATTGCTACAGTCCTGACACAGGGTTGTCATATTGTCCACTAGTTTTGAGAACTAAACCTAAGTCCCACTGAGACTCTAACAGTGTTAGCCTCTGATTAACTTAATTTATGCTTTAATGAGATGTAGGCTATTTCCACACTAGACTGTTATAGTACTACTATTCTGCTTTCAACATCCTATGGAATCCTGGGGTTTGGAGTTTAGGGAGGGCATTTAGACTTCTTAGCCAGAGAGCTCTTTGGTCCTACCCTCCCTAAAACTGCAAACCCCAGGATTCCCTAGGATGTTGAAAGTGGAATAATAGCGCTATAACAGTCTAGTGCAGAAATGGCCGTAGTCTTCATGGATAAGGAATCAGGGCCTACGTTTATTTTAATTATTTGGGGGAATCAGTTAAGTAATATTAAGTATTCTGTAGTAATGCTGATTTCCTCTATCTCTCAGTAGCAAGTAAGATGTCATATTTGTTATGTTATGTTCTGTGTTCTTACTTTGACTCAAATTATATTTCTATAGAGGGATCAGCTATTCCTCTAAAACAAAGTAGAAGATTTATTGATGTTTTTGTCTGTGGCTTCTTAAATAAATTGGATTCTAGATGTTCTTTTGTTTTTGTTTTTGCTTAAATATATTTCTGGAATCAGAAAGAGGTACCACAAGAAAAAACAGTTTATGCAATGTTTGCCTTTGTGTCCATTACTTCTGAGCTGGGCATTGAGTTAACTCCTCAATGCAAAAATAATATTTTTTTTCAAAAATTATATTAGTCAGACTTGGGGTTTTGTTTTTTTCTGTCAGGCTGAAATAGTATTTGAGTGTAACACAATCAGGTATGAGTCAGGTGGGCCAAAGGCAAGAAATGGGGCAAGACAGGGTGGAAGTTAGATATCAAATCAAGCTGGCAAGGCAAGGCAGTGGGTCTGAGCTGCTACTTAAAAGGACATGTTGGGCAGACTGGCTTTGAAGGAAGGAAGTCTGATA
Source organism: Ctenosaura bakeri (assembly GCA_948474755.1). Classification (NCBI taxonomy): domain Eukaryota; kingdom Metazoa; phylum Chordata; class Lepidosauria; order Squamata; family Iguanidae; genus Ctenosaura; species Ctenosaura bakeri. Next base: position 108,011 of record CAOLHI010003759.1, on the reverse strand, counting down.
CAACTGGGTATGTTCTTCCTAGTTGGTGAGATAAGGTTGGTTGGCCCCTTCCTAAACTGCAAACCCCAGGGTTCCCTAGGATGTTGAAACTGGAATAATACCACTATAACAGTCTAGTGTGGAAATGGCCTTGCTGACTAACTTCAAGCTGTGGTCAGTTTTTTAGCTGGTGACACAGGAAATAAAGCCAGTGGTCCTGGAGGTCTGGATTCAAGACCCCCTCTAGTCAGGACACCATCTTAAAACATTACAGTGTTTTCCTACATGATTATATCATGTTCTCTTCCAGGCTCATGGTTTAACTCCATGTTATGTTTGTTTTCTTTACCCCTTAGAGCTTCCTTTTGACCTATAAAACAATTTTGGATTTTGTTGGATTAGGGGCATGCTGGGGACAACCCACATACCCAATTCTTACTCAACTTCTTATGAGCTTAGAATTACAAACCTTCCTTAGTCTTCCCAGAAGATGGGAAGACAGGTTCTCTACCTTTTATCTTTTTTTGGGGGAGGGGCATGTCTACATTCAAAGTTCCAGTGCCATAGAATTGATTATATATTATTGGGGGTTATATTTTTAAAATGCTTCCATACAGGAGGATGTGCGGTGTTGTTGTTTGTGGTTACAGACAGTGCAACCACTGCTATCTTTTCCTGGTGATAGAAATGTGGTACAGATCTTATGGATAGACATCTATGGACACCAATTTGGATTTGGAAAATTTGGAGAGAGCAAAGTGTGCAGTGACTGTTACCACAAATACAAGCATCTTGCATGTAAAAACTAGCTGAGAAATGCCTATTATGACCATCTTTGGGGCTTCCTGTAGGCAAATAGTAGTCCACTGATGGAAACAGGAAAGTATTCTGGGTAGGCCTCCTCTTTGTTCTTTGTACCAGGGCATGTATCTCTTTCATGTTTCAGCCCATAGAACTAACTTGAGATACGGTATAGAAATGTCCGCCTTTACTGTACCTTGTCTTATTTTGGACCAGAGTAATTTTAGGATGTTTGTTTGAATATGGAGCCTGGGAACCTGGTCAAATCTGTCATCTAGATTTTAAGTGCACATGTCAGGTGACCTCTGAACTGATTCAGGGGATTGCACATTCATTGACTGGCATTCATTTAATTATTTACATATAACCAGTTCTGTATCAAGGGATTTCAGAACAGTTACCTTTGATCCAGTAAAAGCTGTCAGCCTATTTGTATTGTTTCTCTTTCCCTCATTGAAGTATTAGTCTTTGCAGTGAAACTTTCCCTGCATAAAACTTTACCCCGGAGTGACTCTGCACTCATTTTCTCTATCTTCCTTTCAGTTTAGCTCTAAACTGTAGAGTGGAATTGAATGATGCATGTATCACTTGAGAACTAACAGTACACATTCACATTTCAAGGGACATTTACCAAAGTCTCAAATGAACCAAGGCTAGGATTCTTGCATCTGGATTTTGTAGAAGATAAGGGATGCTTTTTTCATGACTGAGTTGTTTCAGTGTTATAGATATGTGCAACAGAAACAACTTGGCCCAGATTCTGCATGACATAGGTGGCGCATAAAGCTCTTCTAGTCATGACAAATGCGATCTCGCTCCCTGCATCCTTGCTTTGCTTTTCTTACGGTGGGGTAGCCACACAACCATTTAGTGGCAAAGGGACAAAGATGCTTTTCTTCTCCTGTGTCCAGCTGCTGAAGCAGAGTCAACCACAACCTGGCCATTCCTTTCAGCACTGAGTGGCACTGTGGCACCAGCTGAGTGGGATAAGGGCAAAAGAGTTCAGTGCAGAAGGCAGAGCTGAATTCCACCATCTGTGTGCGCATAAAATATCCTAAGAAAATATAAGCTGGACTTAATGCCTACATATTTCCCCAAAGGAGTCTGGTCCACATGAGGTAACTATGACCAATTATTCCCAGAAATAAAATGTAATTTTACTGGAAGCCTATTGCCTAGTCACAGAGAGCTCTACTTACTGTTTCATGCTGCTTTTACCTTGGTGAATGTATTATTTCTAATATTTGTTAACTGTGGAATGCCTTCTGGCTCGTTTTATTATTCCTTTATACAGTGGTGACCTGTGGGTTATTTCCTGCTGACCTTTCTTTCTGGTTGGTCTTCTAGACAGCGTAGAAGATGAAATGGAAATGGCTACTGTGCGGCATCGACCTGAAGCCCTCGAACTGCTGGAAACCCAGAGCAAATTCACAAAAAAGGAACTTCAGATCCTCTACAGAGGATTTAAAAATGTAAGTGGTGTTTGTTGACTTTGTCATGAGCTTAATTGGCTTCAGGTTCATTAAAAGCAGGAAACGAACAAGATTTTTCATGGCCATCCCCTACTGTAATGTTTAACCCAAGGTGACTTTTGACTTGTCATCAAGACTGTTAATGCACTTAGGGCTCTTTCAGAATGGCCCAAAGAAGTGTGAATTTTCACAATATAGCTCCTTGGGTTTTGCCATGTTTTCCTGAGTGTTATTCCCTCTTTGTCAACCTGTTCCATTCTTTTCAGCAAGCTGTTTATACTGATTTCTTGGATCTACACTATGGATCTTCCAAAAGGTTTAAAAAACAAAACAAAACTGGAGCACAGTTTGTTGAAGTGGTTGTATGCCTTAAAGGGGAAATTTTCTTCTCCTCTCCTCCTTTCTCTCTGCAAGAGTTACAGAGTTATAATGCAAAAAAATTTCATTTCACTGGTGTACTATAACTCTAAAAAAAATTAAAAGGAGTAAAAATAAGAAAAAAAATATGCTACCAATATATCTCAGAATTAAAAAGTAACCCATTCAAGCTTGGGAATAAAATGTTGCAGCTCGTACTGCGAATTGCCAAAAAAAAAAAGGTCCAGAAATGTAATTTGTATATTTTATAAAACGTCAAGAACCACAGCAATAAATACTACAACCCCTAGATACTTTTGCCCCATCAGAGAGGCCTTATAATAGCTGCAGGTGTTGATGAAACCTCAGGTAGTGATTGTTTGTTCTGTCCTCATGTTTGTCCAGGATGCTGTTGAACAAGCTGCTCAAGTATTACAGAAAGGTTTAGAAAAGGTGGGATGGAAGATGTGAAGGCACAGAAATGTAAGAGACAGCAGTCTATGGAGACAAAGGATAACAGAGGTTCAAAAAGAGGAAGGAGGTTCAAAAGAGGAAGTGCTCTAAAAGAGGGAGGGCAAGAAGAAAAGGCCAGATAGAAGGAAAAGAGGAAGTTGGGACAGGAAGAGAGGAGTCTGGATATGCCTCAGGACTTTAATGTAAAGAAGATTGAGGTTTACTTACTGATTTGAAATAATGGTCCAGATCTTAGACACCTAGGTTTCTTTTTGTTTGTTTGTTTTTGTTTCTGGCAGTGTGTCCTGCTCTTGATCTTATCCCATGTAGCAAAATCAAATGCTTGCCATATGTCCAAAGATATTATGCTCTTGATTTTGGAGTATCTTGTTTCCAAGCTGGTGCCAACATCACCAAAACACCTTATCATTGAAAATGACAGAAGTCATCTTATGATGATTTCTCTAGAGCAGGTACAGCTGTGGAGGCTGAATTTAATTTATTTAAGAACCAAGGGAGTTAAGCATGGCAAGTTAGGAAGAAATATCAATTATATCTTTCCTAAAAATGTGAAAGTTCTGACAGAGCTTGACCCATAAATCGTTTAGAGGTATTTTCTCTGTATTGTTCATATATTAAGTCTGTATTGCAGCGCTTTAAAAAGCATAACCAAACCACTGTGCAAACTTGCCAAACTGGATATTTAGTATTGTGTTGCAGAACCTATTTCAAAGACCCCAAAGCTTTCCGTGCATTCTAATCATTTTAAAGTCCATTTTATTTCACTGAAAGAGTTAGGTACTTTATTTAAACTTTTCTGCTGAAGTTGGTGGAATTTAGATGTGCTTCATGTTAATTAATTGAAGAATGGACACTGAGAGAAAATTAGATCCTTTCATCTCCGTAGGTATTGCTATTCCCCTACCTCACATCACCACAGATTTGGTCTTCATCAGCTCTTGAGTGGCCTTTTCTCTTATGTTGCTATTACTATATATTAGGGATGCAATTCTTTGCTAATTTTATTCCAGAAGGGGGCAGTGAGTAATTTTAGCAATTTTCTTCTCATTACAAGAAAGTTCTAAAAACTGTGCACTCTGCACAGCATTTTTGATGAATGGAATATTTCTGTACAGAAATAAGTCCTGAATTATGAAGATTCTTGTCCCAGGATTCTCCTCTTCAGAATTTCCTGACTCTCAAAAAAAATATCCTTTTTCTGTGTACCATTTTTCCAATATTTTCAAATATTCTTTCCATCTCTACTGTGTACTAAGGTTGTAAAGAATACTCACATTTTTTTCTTGCCCTCACTGAGAAGAGTGTCTTGACACTTGGAGACAGTATCCTGTGAAAATGGTAAGCTACCATCAGGTGAAACTTCTCTTACTTTTGGACTTTTTCTTTTTAAAAATATGTTCACTTGTTTTCAAGCACAGACAACAGTATGTAAAATTTCTGGGCCAAAAAGTTTGTTTTGGATAATGTTTTTTGTTTGTTTGTTTAATGGACAAAAATGTTTTGCCCAAATGAACTTTTTACCAAAGATTACAGTAGAAAAAATGAACAAAACATTCGGAATTTTACCCAACAAGGAGCTCATGTTTATATTATTAGTTCTTGAATGCAAGAACAAAATAAATGAAGAAATGCCTCCCTACTAGATATAAATCTGTGAGAGTCTCCAGTTGCATAAGGACGTGGGAGTGGAGGGTGCAATTCACCCTGGGCAGCAATGTTTCTGAGGCTTCCTGGCACATAGCCACGCCCCTGCACACACTGGCCATGCCCCCATGCACTGCAGCCAGACTCCTGCCCGCAGTGGCCATGTCTCTTGCTCTGTAGCCCCACCCCCTCCTGCCTCTCCTCCACACACTGCAAGCTCCACCACTGGGAGTCTCCATTTTATGGGAGGTCCTTCTGTATGATCATGCATACAAGTAATGCTGAGTTTAAAAAAAATGATGAGAAAGAATTTGGAAAACATTTGTCAGAGCTCTTTGCAGTCACCAGAATTTGACATGTTTTCAGTAATAAATAAACTGTTATTTCACAAGTAAATGGGAAAAGTACAGGCAGTTGCCTTTCCACACAGTGCAAACAACATCATGCCATGAGCAAGAGCATTTCTTGCCGTGTGCCCTGACCTTGGAATGCCTCCTTGATGGAGGTGTGATTGGTGCTGAAATTGCACAGTGTCAATAGTCCAAGTATTCTAAACTGGTTTGTAATTTAGGGCCTTTTCACACCTTACCTTTTCATGGAGGTGGGGTATGGTGCTCGCGCAAGAAGCCTCAGCAGGAATGCTGCTGCTTCCTTGCTCCTTCAGTTCTGCAGCAGCTTCCTGGTTGTGCAAGCGCTGCGCGAACGCCCCGCCCCTTCCTACCTCAGTGCAACCTGGGAATTGCAGGCCAGCGCTGAGGCAGGAAGTGCGACCGGCCCGGCTCCCGACACACCGCACGCCAGGTAAGTGCGCACGGGCCCTGGGAGCATTGCGTGACCGTGACCATTTTCGGCTTTAAGCCAAAAATGAAAAGGTGCGTGCGCGGTCCGCGTCAGGCCCTTGAGCATCGCGTAAATGGGAATGTGTCATGCAGACCGCTCCTCCCATTTACGCGATGCTCAAGGGGCCCTCTTGCTTTAGAAATGTCGTGAGAAAAGGGCCTTAGTCTCCTTTATTGGTCTATCTGCGTCTTCATTATTTATTGTTTATGAACTTTTTAATTTTCTTATGTTTGCTTTTGGTGTGATTAGTTTTATTCATTTTCTTGGTACACTGCCTAGCATCCATATGGTTGAAAAGGTAGGGAAAGATCTAGAAATATTTTTTTTTCAAATACATAATTACTACATTTAATTGTAATTCTGTAGCTTGCATGCAGATTTTACACTAATAGCAGAAGAATAGTACCTGTTACAAAAGTGTTATAATAAAACCAGTGCTTGAAAACTACATACTTGAAAATAATAACAGTAATTATAGGTTACAAAATTTAATCAACAGATTAATCAGGTAAAACTTTGGCTTACTAAATGGTGGAAGCTAACTTTAATCCATGAGGCTGAAGACCAAAGAAAAAAAATAATTATTTTGGAGACTATTTTATTTGTAATGTTTTACTATAATAGCAAATCAAGGCACAGTATGTTGTTTCAGACATAACACCATAGTTTGGCACAGGACTTTGTCTCATGAAACTATGGTTTGTTGTTTTAGCTGAGCCTACTCGCAACTATATTTGGAATTCATCAATTGAGGACTTTAAGAAAAAAACTGTATTTTTTGAGCAATATGCAGTGGATGTGCCCTGGATATGTAATGAACTGTGATGTGGTATAAAGTTATATAAGTTTATAAGTTATAATTTGCAAGCCAGGGATTAAACAAAAAAGAAGGAAAAATAATGAAGAGATTCTGAACAGAGCTAAATTATTGGATAAATAAATAGCTACTAAAAGGAGACATACTGAAGTTGAGTAATGCCAATGCTGAGTAATTTGGAGAATTTTTAAAGGGTTGTACATTGTAATCGGAAAATAGATTTAATAGGGTTCTCATCTTCCTATGCTTTTAAGGCTGTCCCGGTGTTTTTCAGGTTCCAAGTCTTCAATACCACTGCTGATGAATCATTGCCAAGTTGCCATCACAGTGGGAGAACTTCATTTTGTAGTGGGCTCCCTGTCATCTCTACTTAGTGCAAAATGAAACTGTGATTGCCGAAGTCATTAACCTTTCAAACCAATGGCTCTGTGGCATGCCTTGTACAAGTGGTACTTCACAGTAAATTGCCCAGACTATCAAGCATGCACTCGGCATGCAGCTTTTCTTTCTCTTCTGTCCGATGATACAGTTCTCACAATTCAAAAAAGAAAGGTGGGGGGAAGCTTTCATACTGTGAATTTCTTTCTCCCAAGTAATTAGTTAAATGGCTAGGGCCCTTCCAAGTAAATTAAACTCCTTGATTTTTAGTACCGTAGTACACTCATTGTAACTTTTGTCAAGTTGCTGCAATACAGTGTCCTATCCTATAGATGTCATAAATATCTGTGACTTGCAGCTTGAAAACTGCATATCTATGTGCATAACTCTCACCCCTGTATGGTCCATTCAAGAATATTGTAATATACTTACTAGAATTCTGAAGAACCAAATAATGACTGAGTGCACAAGCTGAAGAGCAAAAGTTGGGACCTACCTATCCACACGGAGTTGAACATCCAGTTAAATCTATCTTCCAACCAAAGTGTTTCCAATTCCCAATGCTAAATTTTACATCGCAGCACACATGCATGTTATACAATGGGGCAGTGTTTAAACATGTGGTTCCAAGTGAATGTGGATGAATGTACATATTCTTGTCCATCCAGTTTCAAAACTTATATGAACTCTGAAATCCACAGGATTCAAATATGGTACCATTAGAACTTCTGTCAGAATTTCTCTGTCATGGTTAGAGATATTGCAGATGGCCATGCCTGCATGTCGTTTTAAAAGGATGTGTACCCTTGTTTTTTCAGTATGTTTCAGAATGTCATGATGATGGTATTATCCTACTGGGACTAGGATAATAATGATAGAAATAGTTCGGTGATAATAAATATTGACTGGAGCTTGAGAACTGTCAGTTAATACCAGAGATAAACTGCATAAAGAATATAGAGTGCAATTTGGCAAATACAGATTAAGTCCATTGATTTCAGTGGGATAGTTAAACATGTGCTTAACTGTGTCCAATATGAAGAAAGTTCTTTCCTTTTAGTTCAGTGGTAAAGGTTGTGGTTTTCATTTAGAAGATTCCAGACAGAGCTAGAAAAGAAACTCAATAAAGGGCTAGGTGGACCAGTGGTCTGATGATACATAAGACAAATTCCTGCTCATCGACTCAGTGACTCACATATATGGATCTTGCATCTGCAGATGTACAAATCAAAGCGTTCTATAGTGTGTATAGGTCTGCATCAGCAATTTCCTCCCAGATCCTTTTGACCAGCATATGAACAGCACTAAGAGGAATGTTCTCTCTTTTTCTTAAGGATCTGAGTGCCAAGTACTGTTTTTTCAGTTTTATTCTATTCATCTTCATCTACTTTAATCTTAGGCTGTCTTCTGTCCTTTCCTGTTTTTATTGTCTCACTTTGGCTTTGGCTCCCATGATGGCTTCAGCCTGAGGGGTGTATGGCTTTCAAGGCATTAAGTCTTTGTATCTTCTGTGATGGAAGATAGCACCTTTTTTGCCCTAAGAGTCAATCCTGACCTGTCTCTTGAGGTTTTAACATCAGAGACTTCAAAATTGGCAACTTTGCTGTTGACTAAATTCTTGAAAGACACTTGGAAGGCAGTGAATAAGAGGTCTTTGGATTGGCCCCTGTGTACTGTATCTGTTTCATTCTACAAGTGTCTATCCCTTGGCTGGCTCTTTACAGGAGCCCTCCATGGCTTAGATATTTTCTGCAACTTCATTTACCTTGGTGCTTCCAGCAGGACTGAACTATTCTGTACTTAGTTCAGTACTGACAGCAGCTTCCATTCTGAAGCAACATCACTAATCACTTCCTCCACTGCTTACCCTGGAGAAGACACTGAAAGACAGATCATCCTAAACATCCAGCTCAGCATCGGGACATCGTAGATGTCCCTCAGAAGAAAAATAAGGCTGTAAATAGAAGAAAATAAAAAACAGAGAAGAAAGGAGACCAGACAGTGCTGTTTTCTTCTCCTCCATCTACAGTCCCTGCATCAATTCTTTCTTCATCATGTTTTGTCTTCAGTACTGATTTCCAGCTTTCAGACTTCAGCTTTGTTGGTCACTGATGCTGAGTTTAGTTGGCAGTAAAACTCTAGGTTCCAGATGCTGTCAATCTTCATGTTCAGGAGAACCCTGCTATACTGCTACTAAATTTGCCTATGCTGGTGCTAGAATGTTACACTGGACCACAAAGAGCATCATTCTTTAGACAATGTCCTATGCATGGGCTCTTGCTTGAGGGGGTGTCTTTGACACTTGTGTCACATGAAGGCACTCTCTGGTCCAGAGGGCTCCTCCAACTTCCAGTCACCACAACCAGGACATTTCCCTGATTCAGATCCACTGGTAGGTTTGAGGAAGTGGCTGAGGTCTCTGGTTGGCTTCCAGAAGGCAGAATAGGAAAACCTATGGTGAATCCACCATAGGGATAGCAGAAGGATGGAACTGTGATGATGCTTATGCATGATGTTGTTACAGTCCTGTCCTTTTCCTGTCCTCAGGCAGCACAATCGCTTCAAATCATTGATGGATTTTCCCCTTTAATGACTGATGATAACAGCACCACCATTGACTTACCTTATCTGCGGAGGCCCTGGAAGCACAATGGCTGCACTTCCTGCCCCAGTGCAGCCTGGGAAACTACCTGGCTGCACTGTAGCAGGAAGAGGCGTAGCCATCACATTTCCTGGAACACAGATGCATCTGGTGCAGAGGGGAGCACTCCTGACATGCTCGCCTCTTGGCAGAAACAACACCAGGATCTACACTGGATGTCTACACGACTAGATAAGGTGTGGAAAGGGCCTATGTGCATGTACATGTGTGCAACATTTTCCAGGAAGGTGGGCTGTTCCTTTCTAAGAAGGGAAGGGGAAATGATTTCCTGAACAGCAGATTTGGAAGTGAGAGAGGAAGAATCCCATCTCTTAGTTTCTCAGGGCAAAGAACACCTAGACAAAGAGTTTAGCCACATGAGAGCAACCACCTGCTACTCCCACACTCCTTGCTCCCTCATCTTTCTTCCCCTTTGCAAAATGGAATCATGAGCAAACTGAATCAACCCACTTTTCTTACCCCTGTCACTAAAGTAAATTTCACCCTCTGTGCCAACAAGTCAACAAGATTTAGCACAATGATATGTAAGTAAAGTTTTCATGCTAAATAAAAGGATTACATCAGAGTAGGAAGGCATCACAGAGCTTGGAGCTCCTTTCCATGTGAAAATATCATTAAGGTGACATGACTTCATGGTGATTTTGAGTGGAGTTGGGCACATCCTCAAGGTCATCAAACAGAATTGCTCATGCTCCTAACTACTCACACTCTGATGCAAGCTAAACAATGAAAAGATCTTATGAAGGATAAAAGGCCATCAAGAAAACTTCTCCAAGAAGTAATGGGAATACTGACATCAATTTAACCTGAAGCAGTGTGGTACAATTTTTTTAAAAAGTAGCAAGAGCATTTGTGACTAGGAGGAGTACAGAGCTGTATGTGGATCCACCCACTGTTTGTTTTGGAATCTTCTTGAGGACTCCTACCTCTGTGCCTCTCTTAGCATCAGAAATCTTTCTTTGCTATGTATCTGTTATCAGACTCTGTTCTGCCAGAGGATTCTAATAGATTCTTTGCCTGGAAGGTTCAAGCAAGGCTCATGCCATATGGAATGAAACCCCTCATGAATTTCAGTGAACACATTAAGTGGTAGTAGAACTGCATGTACTTATATTATCCCAAAAGGTGGAAATCCTTGAGGTCCTCCAGCAGTGCCAGCATCTCCTTTGAAAGGTAGGGAATTATAGCTCAAAGGAGGTCTGTGAGCAGGGGGTAACCATGGAACCTTTTCACCTGTGTATACCAATACTAACTATAGGACACCAGTTGAGAGTCAAAACGATGTTTTTATTGGAGGAATTCACAAACATACGGAAGCAATCAAACAGTCTTACAAACCACACAATGCTAGCAAAGGCAAAGGAGAGAAAGGTTGCATAGTGAGAGATTTTGGGGTGAAGTGGGTGATAATCACTGTTCCAGAAGCAGAAGATTGGGGTGAGATGGCTCAAACACAAGAGTTTGAGGTAAGCACAGGGCATGAGAATCGGGAAGCCAATGGACAGAGTGATACCCCTACATGTGTCCAAGGTACTGTGAGTTGTTGGGCTTGAAGTCAGGGTTTAAATACCCTTTTTCTGTCCTGAAGGGGAAGGTGTTAATTGCTCTCTGGCAGAGTGAACAAAAGGAATCCAGAATGGACTAATGGTTTTAACTCCAGGTGACAAAGCATTGATGAGAGTTGTGACAGCCTCTTAATGCACGGGCAGGTGAGGGAAGAAAGGAGAGTTTTTGTGGAAAAGGTTACAAGTTGATGATCCTCAGTTGCTTCATTGAGCCAGCTTCATTCACTATTGTACTTGAAGGTTTAGTTGGTGAGGGGATTATCTGTTGAGATCATCTGTCTTAGCATGTGGCTTCCACTGAGAGTCCTTGTCTGCAGACCTTTCAGCCATAAGTGTGTGATTTTTATATTAGAAATGATATTGCCAATTAAATTAAATGTCTTGCCAATTAAACTGTACCATGGAGTGGGGGTGTATGGCATGATAACAATTGCTGTGCCCTTTTCATGCCAACTTTGTATGTGAACTTCTCTTCAATTTCCTAGTTTGTGCAAAACCTAGTTCACTTTGAAGTGTAAATCAGGCAAGTTACAGTTACTGCTGACTTACGAAATGGCGCCAAACTATAATTAGCATACTTACTTCAAATCATGGTTTAAAACTATGGTTTGGAGACAGTACCTCATTGGCAGTAATTTTAGTTTCTCTGATGTGTGGCTAGGCAAAGGAGAATAGGAAATTGGAGTCTGACTGGGAAGAGTGAGTGTGTGAGCCTGTAAGCACTAGATGTAAATAAGTCCTGTCTGCATTGACACATTTCATATTTACAGAGCTTACAGAGCTTGAGAAAGAAAAAGTATGTTTACATTTTACAATACTGGCAGCAAAAATAAATAAATGGCAATAATTTGCTGCATTTCACTACAGTGGATTTTCAAATAGCTATTTTGTTGGAGAAAGTACATACTATGGTCTATTACATGTAGACACCTGCCGTGAAAACTTAAGATCTAACAAAAGAATCAGTTTGGATGCCATATAGTCAGTCACAGGCTAATATCCAACCTGTTTTTGATGCTGACCTCAAGCTGCAGAAGAGACATTGAAAAGGGTTGTCAGGAACCTCACAAGTCAGTGACTGGGCATCTTCTAAAAGTGTGACACGCATGATAGAATAGTTGCTGTAAGAGTAATATCATTCCCGCTTTGCACAGAGTACTCAAAAAGATCATATGCATCCATAGAAAGCTACATCCCAATTTGTATGTGCAGCCTGTTCAGGTGGGGCCACTGAGGTCCTATGTGTGAATGCCCTCTTGGAGCCAGCACTGCCTGATGAGCTTTGGTCAGCTGAATAGGTCATAAGGACTGCAAGCCTCGTCTAAACAATGCTGCTTAGTTTCTGTAGTTCACTTCTCATAGACTGTAGTTACTTGTGGGCCAAAAGAACAGCCTGAAGGCCTGAAGTTTCGCTGTCGCTACAGTACTTTGATCTCACCAGGCATTCACTGACGAGTGAATACATTTTGCCTTCAAGAGATCTCTTGAGTTCATGTATATGAAAGAAGCTTCCTGCTCAAGGTGGTATTATTCTTGATTGAGATTATGAGATGATCCACTTACCCCAAGGGTCTTTTAAGAATGTGGTATGTTAGGGACTTAATTTTAAAAAAAAAAAATCAATGTCACTCTGTCAAGCAATTTTGATTCCTTACTCAACTTCTGTCATTTTTCTAGATATAGTGGGCATCTGAAAGAATTCCCCCAATTAGGCATGATTCATATAAGATTGTATTTCAGTTAATTTCCTCATATCTGATTTGAGGAATCTCAAATTCCCATTTGATTCATTTTTCAAGATTGCCAGGTTTCTGAGCATGGTTCAGGTTTGTTTTACACAGGGTCAAAACTTCAGGCCGATGGACCAGCTGCCTCATTTCTGGATCACCTACCACAGCTACCATGGGGCCAGACAAAGCAAGCCTGTACCATTCTACTCTGCTGCTTACTCTGCCCTTCCTGCATTAGCCACTGCATTACTCTATCTCTTACCTTTCTAGTTGTCCTAGAAACATAGGAACAGGCAAAATGATGTGCTAGTGGAAGAGAAGCAGGGCCGTGTTATGTTCTCTGTGTGTTTTCCCATCTGCTCCACAAAGTGCATTGACAGTGGGCAGTACCCAGTGGTTCCCTCACTGGCTCATCTTATCCTGCAATAATCAGCTACACATTAAGGAAACTACAGCAATGACAGTAGCACCATCTGCTCACACATCATCATTATATGTTGTGTGACATAAATAAGTATGCCATGAGCAGTGACTTGGCTGATTCCATAGTTTAGGTTTCTTGGACCATGCACCTTACAAACTCAACCTGAGCCTGCCCAGAGCAGCAGATAAGAGTGGCTGGCATGTGCACATATGGTTGCATGTACATGGATGCTGAAATATGTGGGTGGATTTGTTAGCTTTGTTATTGATGGATGGATTGTATGCATATGAATAAGTGTGGATCATAGGTAGAGGGGGAAGGAATGTGTATGCCTGTGAATGACATGTAGAGGTGAAAATTATTGCATGCGTGCGTGGGGGGATAGATGTGTTACCCTGTTTGCTGGGGGTCCCAGGAGGGACACCTAAATAACCAGACAACAACACTTTGGGGGAAATTAGCTGGAGCACTCACTAAAGCTAGCGAGAGGCAGGGCAACTTAGCAGGATCTTGCAACCCAGCGTCTATGGGGTCAGGTCAGTCAAGCAGCCAGACGGGTTAAAATAATAAAAATGATGTTTGTTAAGTATAGACAAATATTAAAGACACCACAGTCACACAGATAACTAAGGAATCAGAGTTTGACTTGGAATAGGATTTTTTAGAGGGAAATGGGTGATATGACACCTGTCTCATAGTCCTGGACCTTGAGAGCGGAGTTAGAGTGCAATGAAGAAGCTCAGCATGTGGGGCTGAGGGGAAGCTTGCCAGGCAAAGCGGCAGCAAGATGGTCTGGAACTCGGGAGCAATCTGAGGAAGGGCTTGGAATCAGGGTTTTTTATAGGGTGAATTGTGACTGCAGGCCATGCCTTACTTGGTGAGAACAATGTGTTTTAGGAGCGGGACAAAGCTTTGGAAAGGTCAGAATCTAGCATGATTGAATTAGAGCCGAATTAACAATAGTGTAGCCAATATGCAAATATAGAGCGCTTAGTACAGCTTTGTCAGGTTACCTGCTTGGGGCAGGGAGCCTTTGTTAGTATCGCGCATATGCAATGAGGTGTTTGCCGGAGAGGTCCCTGAAGTGACGAACCGGCTGTATCTGGCCTGCCTGGGTGGAGAATGGAATGTCCAGCAATTATCGGCCGTGCCTGTTTACGTGCTTGTCCGGTGGCCTCACAAACACGTGGAGCAGGGTGGCAGAGGAAAGCCGAATTGTTTGATATCAAAGTGATATCGAGTGCTATCTCCGGGTAGGCCTAGACCGCAGTAACAGATGGGAGGTATGAACATATGGATGGATGGACATCCCAGTCTGTAGCCAACTCGGAGACCATGATTTAGATATTAAGATGAAAATATTAACTCATTATCTACAGAGGAACTGTCTCTAGAATGAATTTCTCAACTATAGCCCGTTTGCCGGTGATCTGCCTATTCATTTTAAATGACACGAGACACAGTAATTTATCAAATCTAAGAGCACTATAATGCGATTCTAGTTTGGGGGATGAGAGTGAAGAAAATGTTTCAGAAACAATGTCAGTAGTACAGTCTTTTCCCCACCTACCTACCTGAGCATGCCCTACGTGAATGCTAAAGTGTTCATAACATAGATTTTGTACAACCTCTTGGAACTCTTGGTTCTGCTACATTAAGCTTAATTATGGCTCCTGCCTCCCTTGCTGTTCCTCAGAATGTCGTCATCACATCCCTGCTGGGGTGATGAACAAGCACCAAGAGAACAAAAACCCAGCAGAGTTCCAGTTCACTCAACAGTTCTTGGGATTCTTGTTTAACTCAGATGGTTGGTCAATAGCTGCTTAAAAAACTTACTTTACCTTAAGTTACTGAATTTTTTTTTCACTTGTCTGCCTCTGAGAAATTCAGAGTTTGATTACAGTTGTAGGCCAGGAGATATAAAATACAAATTGCTCCTTAAAAGGTACAAAATTCAATACAGCATAAAGTAAAAGTATAATATAAAATATAGTAGAGTAAAATATTATGGACTTTAGAAAAACAAGATTATTGTTTTGTCAAAGATTTATGGAAGTGATAGCAGTTGCATACAATCTAGCCATTTGAACTGTAACCATGGAATTCTGATGTAATGAAGCATAAATAAATAAAATTTATCCAATCTGCCAGGGATCTCCCTCCTAAAATTGGTATTTAAAAGTTAATTGGATTTCTTGATAAGAAGAACAATGTAATAACACATGGCTGTTTCCACTTCCCCCTCTTGACAAGCACTTTTGATAGGGGACTCTCCTAAATCTCCCAAAATACACATGGCAACATTAAATCTAGCTAGTGTAAATGCTATCTTGAATTTGAACTTGAGTTTGCCAAGTAATTTGAGGGCGCAAACACCTTTCCATTGTTCCTGAAATCAGAGTGTGATATGGCCACGCTTAAACAGTTTTGCAGTTCTAGTAGCTTGGGAGAGAGCATGGAAAGCTGATATAAAATTTACACCAAATTTAAATTTAAGAGAAAAATTTTATAAGATGCTTCAGAGATGGTACATGACTCCAGAAAGATTACAAGAAATAACTAAAACTGGGACTGGGAAATGTTGAAAGTGTGTTGAAAAGATTGGATCCCTCTTTCGTATGTGGTGGACTTGTAGGACCGCAAGAAAATTTTGGAAGGGGGTACATGATGAAATTCAAAGAATTTGTAATCTGAATTTTGAAATGACACTGGAGTTCTATTTGTTAAATATGTTACGGCAACACATAGAGATGAGAAGTCATCATAACATATTGTTATATTTGATAACAGCTGCAAGGTTGATATGTGCACAATACTGGAAAGAAAAAAGAGATACAGATCTAGATGAAAAACAAACCTATCCAGAATTTTGAAAGGGAATGGAAGGAGTTTTGGATTGGTTAAAGATATAAATGCATAAGAAGTGAAAAAAAGATATAAAGATAACTGTTTTTTTCTTGTTAATGGAAATGTAACTATTCTTCTCTTGTGTAAACAGAAACAAAGCAGATTCAAGTGGAAAATACAAGCTTGGAAGTGGTGTGTGGTGTGTGGGATACATCTAACAATGGTGTATACTCACTTGTTTCTTTTTTATTTTTGCAATTAAATCTTTAATAAAATATTTCAAATAAAATAAATAAATAAATAGTTTTGCAGTTCTATATATCAGATGCTGTGTTGAATGGTGGCTTTAGTATATCCAAAAGCTAGAAGGGTATTAGAAATGAATCCCAGAATCTATATTTTCTTTTCCAGTATTCTTTCTCATTTGGACTGAAATATGTCAGTTAAGGTCAGTGGGGCTACAAGGGGGAAAATCTAGGATTAGCTTGAAATTTATCTTGTGACTCCATGCACAGGACTCTACAGAGATTTGTCCTGACACTTGCCACATTTGGCACACAGCTCATGACTTCCAACATGGCTCTCAAATTTGGTTTGTGTGACCTCAGAAGGGGCAAAGCCATAAACATGAAACCACAAGCCATGAAACGTCCGGGCTCCAACTTTTACTCTAAAATCCTGCTATACTGAGGGGATCTGCTCCTCAGTATTAATGTTTTTTAAAAAAGAAAAAAAGCAAAGGAGTGCTCATACATTTATCTGAGCGTTCCCTTTAATGTGATTTGTATTCTCCAGATACCTGATAAGTGGAAAAGTATAATGCAGTATCTAAAGTAGAATCTGTTTAATAGGATACTCAATAATCTGTCCTCTGCTTTTGATCCTTACACTACCTCAGACCTTTCACAGTTAACAGTGAAAATAATTTTAACAGAACATGTCCAGGGCCCTTAGAAGTCAAAGGTCATTTCTGTACTAGACTGTTATAGTGCTATTATTCCACTTTCAACATCCCATGGAATCCTCAAGGCCCCTCCCTAAACTGTAAACCCTAGGATTCCAGTCTAGTGCGGAAATGACCAAAGACATGAGTACAGCATTATCAGCCTACAGGAGAACTGTCAAAGATCTCTTTATGCTGATGGGAGTTGATAACTGCTAATTCTGAGCCAGTCTGTTAATATAAAAGTTAAACAAAGTAAGACCTAAAATATACCCCACTTCTGAAGAAAAAATTAGATGCAATATTTTTGGAGCATTGAGTACCTTCACTGTGTTTGAGCCAAGTGTGCCAAACATATCTTTCCTCTCCATAGTTTGAGCTTCCTCTCCATCTCTCCATTGTGTGAGAGGGGAATGGGGACTCTGGACTTTGGTCATGAACAGTGGTAGCTTCTGGTCCCAGGGAAGAATCCCATCGTCATTCTCCTGTCACAGTGCTTGAGCAGAGAGATAGTGATTTGGCTATCTTTCCTTCCCTTGTTTTCCTTTGCTGCTTCTCTATTATTTGCAGAAATCTTCTGCGAAAAAGCTTTGTTGGAGTTAAGTGGCCAGATATAGGCAGATATAGGACAGCTGTGTAGTCCACTTCATGGACTACACAGAAGAGCTAGAAGCTACGCAAAGCCATATGTACAAGCCTTTTGGAGCAAACTGATATTAGCCTGGGCATAGTTTGGGTTGTGATAGAAACCTGAGCCCTTTCACATTGCACAATTATAGAGGTATGTCCCACTTTAACTACCAGGGCAATGACCTACAGAATCCTGGGGTTTGTGGTTGGTGAGGCACTAGAGCTCTCTGGCTGAGAATTCTATAGACTGCTCTCCAAATTGAAAGTCCCAGGATTCAATAGGATCTTGCTATGACAATTAAAGTGAAATCTTAGCACTATACAGTCAGCTATCCACATTTGTGGGTTTGACTTTAATGAAGTTGATTATTTGCAAGTTTCTGTAACACCCTCAAATGCTTCTTCTCCAAGGGACCCTTCTGTCTTGTTGGCCACATAGCCCTTTAAAAACCTGCCTCTAGTCTTCCTCCTTCTCCTCCTCCACCACCACCAGCTACTGTTTGGCCAGATAAGGACAGTTCACAGCACCATAAACCCTCTCCCAGTGTTCCCCATCCAAGGAAAGAGATGGGCAAGAGAGAAGAAGTATAGGGCCATCATGCCAATCCACCCCCTTTCCCTCTCCTTTCCCTGTGACCTAGGCCATTTCCCCTCCCAAAACTGCATACCTCAGGATTCCATAGGATGTTGCAAGTGGAATCATAGCGCTATAACAGTCTAGTGTGGAAATTGCCCTAGTTTGGACCCTGGATGCCTGCCCTCCCCACCATGCCTCGGTCCCCTTCCCATAGATGCATGCACACATTTTGATATTTGTGTTTTTTCTACTTTTGTGAGGGTCCTGCGTCCCTAACCCTTGCAGACGTGGAGGGCCAAGTGTAATTGTGTGGTGTTAATGGGCCTTGCTTTGTTGATAGACTTCAATCACCAATCATCCCCTATTCCTCTTCATAACGTTTTGATTGTGCATCATTTTTAATTTAGATTGTAAACTGAAGGGCAGAGACTGTTTTTATATCAGTCTTATAAGATGCTTGGAATCCTTTTGGGGGAAAAATGGGGTAGAAATACTCCAAGAAAGAAAGCAAATAATATATCTATTTATTCTTTACTCTTTATATTTATTGTTAATATTTGACTTAGTCATTTTTATTTGACAGGAGCAGTTCCTTTATCCTTTAGTATCACCACCACACTTATGGTCCTCTTTTTTAAGTTGGTTTTTATTTTGATTTCCATTTCCACTGTTGGTTAAATATGATTTTCTGTATTTTGCTTTTCCTCTTATGTCTTTCTGTTCTGTGTGTCTATCAATTGTAAATACAAAGAACAGCCATGACCAAATGGCTTCTTGAAATTCGCCATGCTCTTTAAGAGCAGAGAAATCAGAAAAGAGGAGGCTGTTTTACCAAATTTCTCCAGGGAGTTTGGCCACTGTTTGACATTCTCCCAGGAGCATCGACATGCAGAGGAAGGATGGCTGCTGTCCCCCAAATATTGTGGCAAATATTTGGGAGAAATTCTACACAATATAATTTTTTAAAGTAATGGGGAAAAGTATTTTTCTAGGAAAAGGTTGGCTGAGTATAAGTGTTGATTGGCTGTGTATCTTCCATATCAGTACCAGAAGACTTCCCACAAATTTCCATGGAGTACCATTAGACTTTATAAAAGAAAAATCAATATTACAGGTGGAGGAATAAACACAAAGATGTTTATGAAGTATTTTTGAAAATAAGAAAGAAAGCAGACAGCCAACTTCAAACATGGGGAAGGTGTATAAGCAAATAACTGAATTAACATTCAGTTCTGTAGTGTTAATTATCTTTGTCTTTCCAATTACAAAGCCAGGAAAAAGCAGTGTTCCTCTCACAGTGGAATAATGGTTTGTGAACTTTTCCTATATCGCACCCGTTTTTCTCCTCCAAAACTTTAACCAGGCATTAATAGAAAGACATAACTTCTATTATAATGTTCAGTTTGTAATGTTAAGTGGGAAAGACATGAACAAGATTTTTTCGATGTAGCTCTTTAATTTGGTGAGCTGTCAGGCTGTAAATGCTGTTGGCTGATGTGCTGATAGCTAAGAGAACATACTGATATACTTTAATTAATGGTTTCCTGAGATTTTCTTCTCTAACAGAAACTTTGGAACCAGAGGTAGAAATAATATTGATAGAACAGGGATAGGTTCCTACACCACAAAAAGGAACATCAGTTTGAAATGTCTGAACAATTTTTAGTTCAAGACTAACAATGTAAACATATTGAAATGAAACAACCAGGTCAGGTAAGTCTTGCATAAGTAAACAAAAACATTTTCAATCTTCTAGAGACTTCTTGAAAGACTCCTCCAAATTGCACTCTGGGATGATTTGTTTCTTTCAGCAGCCCCACTTTTCTTATGATTTCCATTTTGGTGGCAAAACTTATAGATCTATGCTTATAGATCTGTAGCCAGGAAGGCAGGCCAATCTGCTTTCTTCATTTCTTTCTGTTTTGCTTTTCACATATGCTCATTAAGCCATTCTGGACGCTGCTATTTACCTTGCCTGTTGTACTGAAGTGCACGCAGCTGCACTAGGATTACCTAGAGTAGAATCTCCTTCTTTCCCAGGTCAAGCTTTACTGCATCATTTACTACAGGCATGCTGTTACAACCCAACACTAAAAATCAGTGTTTATCCTGGCTTCCTTCATCATCCCCCCAATGCTGCAAAAACAAAACAAAAACCATAAGCTGGACAGAAAATAAGAAAAGCAGGGCTGGGCTGGGCTCCTATCAAAGGTCTGTAAAAGGGAGCTTTTTTGTCAGAGGCTTTGTTAACTGAGGTATGTCTGTATTGTTTTTATATCCTGTCTTTAACAACAAAGCTTTCTAATTTTAAATATAAAAAGATTCTGTCCCTGTTTTATCCAAGAGCCTTGTAAGTTCTATTGTTGACTATTAAGGAAGGAAAGTGAAACAAAACTATGAGAATTACCCCAAAAGTTGAAACAGGCATCTCTAGGTATGTACTCTTATGCAGACTTTCCTGGTTGAATGGTTCACATAAAAAAGGCAACATTGGATTGGACCCAATATCTTTTCAGACCAACATTCTGTTCCACAGTGTCAACCAGTGGCCTGTGGGGAGCCCTCACAGTTATAATGAGAGTTATAATGCCTTCTCACTCATGCTCCCCAGCAAATGGTATTGAAAGGCACACAGACTCTGACCTTGAAGCCATCATTATAGCCATTGATAGCCTTATCCTATATAATATGTCTGATTCCCTTTTAAACTTGTTTACATTGGTGGTTGTCACTGTGTCTTGAAGTAGCAAATCTGATAGCTAAACAATGCACTGTGAGAATTACTTCTTTTTGTCCTGAATCATCCAACATTCAGCTTCATTGGATGGTGCCAGGTAGGATGAGAAAAGATACACTTCATCCACACGAGGGATATTGCCTTGGACTTTTCTTCTGCTATCCCATACTTACCTCTTTTCTATCCTCTCATTGACTTTTCAGTGTCATTAACTGTGGTTTTGGGTAGCCTATCTGGATTAGGTATCAAGGGTCATGCATTGTGGTGATCCCTACCCTATCTGGATACTGTTTCCAAAAGATGACATAGAAGAAATACAGCTATTGGGTTTCATGAAGGGATAGCAAATCATTATTAAATTTGTCAGTCTTCTATTTATACTGCAACAGCAATGGAGAGGTGTTTTGAGCTGATATTTTAGTGGTGGTGGTGGTGATTTTATCTTAGGTGCCTAAATAACTTATTTGCCTGGACTGTATGCTTCTGGATGCTGAAAAGAAGAGGCACCCCTTGCTTTTTTTTCTAGGTAGCACAACAAAATATATCCAAGAAGATGTGATTGGAACTCCAAGCGCCAGTGGATCTTTGTAGGACAAAGCCCTATGTTTAACACAAGGTGCAATGAAGCATTCCTGTCATGAATATAGATAGATAGGAGAACCTGTTAAATTTCTGTATGTTAAACTGAACAGCAACCTAACCAGTTAGAAAGTTTGTATCCTTCCCTTTCTCCTCAAAAGTATTCTTGAATATTATTTGAAATGATTTTTAGTGATGAGGTTGAGCTTCTTGCCAGCAATAAAAATATTCCTTAATTCTTAAATCTGGCTGACATATAAGCAAAACATAAGCAAGAAATAATTTTCCTGAGGCAGTCAGGATATTAAATAAATAGCTCTCTAACCTCTTCCTGCAGATAACTTCAGATAATTGGAATTTTTAAAAATTGTATGTAATATAATTGAATCAAACACAGGTAAGTAGAGAAGATGGGAGAAAATCCATCATTATAGGTCCTGCCTCATTAAAAGTATATATTCATATATAATGTGTATTCTTGCACATGGGATAATATGAGCAGTAATAACAACAACAATAATAATAAGCCTTCCTGCTAAAAATCACAAGAAAGTGACTCAGCACTCTAGTCTAATAACACTTAATAATCTGAAATATTTGTAATTCCTTCCGGTTGAGGATCTCTGAGTGCATGACACGTAATGATTTGGGACTCCCAGTACTTATCCAGTGAAATAATTAATGAAATAATTAATCTTCATTTTACTCCATAAGCCTTTTTTCAGGTGCAAAAGTTGGTGAGATTGTTATTGCTAAAATGATACTTTAATTGCTAGGATTTGTGGATATTTTGCTCTGACCAAATGGAATTCTATAATTAAGTGGATTTGGTACTTTATCTGTATGACAAGAAGAGAAGAAAATAAATACAGGTTATGACACAAAACTGATAAGTAAGAAAGCAACACACAGAGACACACACTCATATTTAAAAGGTCATTTTTCATAAACGTAAACAATAATATCACACATATAAGCCATACGGTATGGTAAGACTAAAGGCACAATAGATGTGAATGGATCTCTGTGGCCATTGATGTAAACAAGCTAACGTTAGAAAAAAAGCTAGAAGTCTCTTGATGCCGTCTTCATCGACAGTCATTGCCCATTAAATCTTCTAATTCTCATTCTTTATATCTGCTAGTTCTGCACACCAGTCAGAGCCTGAAGTATTAGTTAAAACCAGCTGCATAATCTTACTAACATACAACCACTAAATCAACTACAGCTCAGGACTCAACTAACACATTGGTGTAGAATTCCTCATATAATACTGCACTCTTCACATAACCCTGTACAGGCTGAAAATTAACTGTCCTGAAAGAGCCAAGCCTTTGAATTAATATGGAATATTTGAATGTGGGGTTTTTTTTTCTGTTAACCATTTCATTGGTGGTGAATTACCAATCTACAGAGCCAGAACTTAAGCATTCATATAAGATGCAAGGTTGAATCAAGAGATTAAGCCTGTCTTTGAGCAATGGCACTGTGATCAAACTCCTCTTTGTTATTGTTAATTGTCTTCATGTCTGCTTTGATTTATGGCGAGAATCGTCTGTGTCTCTGAAGCTTCTTTGATTGCAGTGTAATAGAGAAAGAGTAAACAGTAGATATGGACTTCTCTTTTCTGCCAATGAGTAGTAATATGTTTAATTCTCAGTTTTCTTAAATGAGCGCATATGTTATGGGGAAAGGACAAAGTCATATTTAAGTTTGTTTTCATTTAATTGACTGATCAGTTGAAAAACAGGTGATTGATGAAGAAGCTAAGGTGTTTATTACAATTAGAAAATGTCTTCTAGATTTCCTCAAATTTCTTTTAAACTTCTACATTTGCTCAAGGTTCATTTTGATGTTATTTGGTGTTTAGCACCTGAATTTGATTTTACTTTTTACCATATTAAACTGAGGGAATTTTTAACAAAATCAAATCTTCTCTGACATAAATGTGATATAATAAATGAAGCCAGCATGGTGTGGCAGTTTGAATGCGGGACTAGGATTCTGGGGAACCTCATTTAAGCCATAGAAACTACTGAGTGACCTTGGGCAAGACACATTTTCTAGTTTTAGAAGAAGGCAGTGGAAAACCTGTTAATAAATCATGCTGAAAACCCTTAGGATAGGATCACTATACATTGGAATCAACTTGAAAATACCTAACAACAACAAAACAATTATACATTACATAAAATACACAGTTTGAGCATTCAAGTATGGTGGAGCATAGTAAAATAACAATTATCATAATATAGCTCTGGACAGATCGTTTCAAAAGTACATTCTGTTCTCCTCTCTCATTTTACTGTTAGCTGTCTATTTTTTAAAAAGTTGCAATCCTATCTTGTCCTGGAAGGTCATGATCCCGTAACAGAGGCAAGTGAGTTGAAGCCATATTATGATGTATAACAAAGTGGCTGAAATTGTTTCTGGGAAGAATACTGACCTGTTTCCCCCAGTTACTAGGCAGATTGTGTGAGAAGGGAAACTAGAGGTACTGAAATAATAAAACCAGTTTTGTAACATCCTAATTGTAACAATACAGCTGCGTTAATGATTTTTTTAATGTTTTTTATTAAATTTGTTTATTGGATGCATATGATTGTATGATTCATAGAGTTGGAAGAGGCCCTATGGGCCATCAGGTCCCACGTGCGCTCCATTGCAGGATAAATGCAAGACAGAGTTGCCTGCATACAGTTGTTATTAGGGAGATGAGCACACTGAATTTAAAGAACAAAAAGAACAAATTCAGGCAATGTTTACCCTACTATTACCCCGAAACATGGGTGTCTCAGGGATCCACCCGTGAGGCCAGTGTTTTTGTGGAACAGTGAGGAATTATTAGCTCGGCCTGAGAGAGGGGGTAAACTTACAGGATCTTTTACACCCATGTATACAGGTACTAATGCAGGGACACCAGCTGGAGATTAAAGTATGTTTTATTGAGGAAATATCACAGTCACATGCAAGTTCCAAGCAGTCTCACAACCACATAAGGCTAACTGAAGGGAAAAAGGGAAAAATTGGATAGTGAGAAGTCAGGGCAAAGTGGGTAATATCACCTATCCTGCAGGGAAGAAATGAAGCAATGTGGCTTAGACTAAGGGTCCAAAGGTAGTACAAGAATGGGAATTGGAGCAGCAGAGTGACAAGTGTATGCCCGGAGTACTGTGAATTATCTGACTCAGAGCCAGGATTTAAATACCTTGTTTCTGCCCTGAAGGGGAAGGTGTTAATGACTTTCTGTTAGAATAGACAGTGAGGTCCAGAATGGGCTAATGGCCTTAGCATTAGGTGAAAAAGCACTGATGGGAATCGTGATAGCTTCTTAATGGTTGGACAAGTGAGGAGACAAAGATTTTCAGTGGGAAGAGGAAGTGGGTTGAAAACAATCAGTTGTTCATTTGGAGCAGTTTCAGGTACTATTATTTCTAAAGGTCAAGTCATTGAAGGGACATTTGCAAGCTCATTAACACTGAAGCTTCCCTGACTATGACCTGGCCATGCCCTGAGGTCCCATCTGACCTACTTTCACATGTCTTCTGCCAGTCCTCTTAGCCAGCATGGCTTCTCAGTCATAGCAGTGTATAATTTATACTTTATACTGATTAAATGATATTTGCCAGTTGTACCATATCATGGAGTGGGGGTGTATGACATGGTTACACTGCTATAAATTTGCTCTTTGATAAAAATTCAAGTGAGAGTCATGTCCACAGAATTTGCACAGTGAAACCCCCTCCTTTCCCTTTTCTGTTTGTAAACATTACTTGAAAAGCTGATGAATGCACAGGCCAAGATCTAAATACTTCTATTGTTCTTCTTCTTGTGTGCTTTTAAGTAATTTCTGACTTATGGTGAGCCTGAGGTGAACATTTCATGGGGTTTTCTAGGGACAGAAAGTGTGTGATGTGCCCAAGGACACTCACTGGTTTTCCATGCCCAAGGGGGGAACCGAACCCTGGTCATAGTGGAACACAAAACTCATTATACCAGGTTGGCTCTCCCTATATACCTTTAGCACGTCATGAATATAAGCTGGTATAGTTACACTGGATCCCACAGTAATGCTATTGCTTGCAGATATTATAGTGCAGAGAGAGGATTATGAAATATGGGATTTTGTTGTATACAGTCATCCCTCCACATTTGCTGAGGTTAGGGGCTCAGGATCCCTGCAAAAGCAGAAAAACTATAAATAATTCTACTCTCCCCACTGTGAATACCTTTGAGGTGTTGAGGTTCATTTACAAGAATCTTGACGTTGCCTCCACTGTTGCCCTACACCATTTTTAATAGGGAGTTACAAGTCTCATTCAAAGCCTCTCAATGTCATGAGGCTTATTGTTGTATGTCTTCATCATTTCTGACTTATGACAACTGCAAGGGGTTTTCTGGGACTGAGAATGTGTGATACGCCCAAGGGCACCCAGTGGGTTTCCATGACTGAGTGGGGAATTGAACCCTAGTCATAGTCCAACACTCAAACCAGTCCTTATTAAAAATGGCACAGGGCAGCAGCAGAGGGAACAGCAAATAATCTGTGAATAATCAAATCTGCAAAAGTGAAACCCACAAATGTAGAGGGCTGAATGTACTTTTTTTTTGTTAAGCATATTGCTGCCCTTGTGTCTCATTGAATTAGGGAGTTCTGCAGGACTGGTGAGCAGAATTTCCAAGAAAGCAAAGCATCCATTCTTTCAGCAGCGAGTTTTATAGAGTTGCACTGTGTGTGGAATTTTAGAAGGCCTGTCAAAACCATGGTCTGGCAAATTTACTCAAAGTCTTGTTACTATCACTGAATCAGCACCATCATATCTTTAGTCAACTCTGAATTGCGACTGCATAGTGGCAATTGCATAGTCTTCTTTGTTTAACCGTTCTGGCATTGTTTTTATTTCCCTCTGCATAAATCTCAATCTGTGATTCATAAAAGAACAAAATAGTCCCTCTTGGTTATTATTACTGCCATTTTATGTAATTGATTTGACTGTTTTGATGACTTGAACAGTAACAATAACACACATAAGAACACCTTAATACACTCTGCTGTATTTTAACATACTTAGAGAAACGTTGGATTCTGCAGTACATAGCTGTATAGGAAAGCAATTCTACTTTCATATATGAAACATTACACTATAGGTAAAAACACAAAGCAGCATAGATTCAGGTGAGCATGATTCAGAGGCTGGAATGCCATAGCAGTAGATTTTCAGCATTTCCAAAGGAATGCAACTCTTTGTTATAGCCAATTGCAGACAACCAGATGTGATGTTGTGTCATTCCTGGTGACCTTTGAGTTGTGGTAGTAGTGGAGCGGGGATTAGGGTTCTTGCTGTTTTATGGTTGAGGCCCTCCAACTTAGCACTTCAGCCAAAGTACATGTTTGTTTGT
This sequence comes from Ctenosaura bakeri, assembly GCA_948474755.1. Taxonomy (NCBI): domain Eukaryota; kingdom Metazoa; phylum Chordata; class Lepidosauria; order Squamata; family Iguanidae; genus Ctenosaura; species Ctenosaura bakeri. The sequence goes on along the minus strand of CAOLHI010003759.1, from coordinate 81,155 downwards.
TTGTTTGTTTGTTTTAGCATGGTACAAACATATAATGTGGGCGTCTTTCCCACACTGATACTATAATAGCCCCAAACCAATGATACTAACACATGAGATGTGGGGGAAAAAATTTGACTGAGATTCTGTATCTGGAGACCTATGCGAGGTACATGCCAGTGTTAATCCCCCCACACCCACTCAAAACAGACATATCTATGTTGTTGGAGAACAGGAGGATCATGGAATCATAGAATCATAGAGTTGGAAGAGACTACAGGGGCTATCCAGTCCAATCCCCTGCCATGTTCCATACATGGAACATACATCAAAGCACTCTCAACAGATGGTCATCCAGCTTCTGCTTAAAAACCTCCAGAGAAGGGGACTCCACCACACTCCAAGGAAGCATATTCCACTGCCGAACAGCTCTGACTGTCAGGAAGTTCTTCATGAGGTTCAGGTGGAATCTCTTTTCCTGCTTTTTGAATTCATTGCTCCTTGTCCTAGTCTCTGGAGCAGTGGAAAGCAAGCCCGCTCCCTCCTGAACATGACATCCCTTCAAATATTTAAACATAGCTACCATGTCCCGTCTTACCCTTCTCTTCTGCAGACTAAACATACCCAGCTCCCTTAGCCATTCCTCATAGGGCATGGTTTCCAGATCGTTCACCATTTTGGTCACCCTCCTCTGGATACACTCCAGCTTGTCGCTCCCTTCTTGAATTGAGGTGCCCAGAACTGGACACAGTATTCCAAATGAGGTCTAACCAAAGCAGAATAGTACCATTACCTCCCTTGATCTAGACACCATACTCTTATTGATGCTTGGCTTTCTTGGCTGCCGCATCACACTGCTGACTCATGTTCAGCTTGTGGTTCACCAAGACTCTTAGATCCCTTTCACATGTACTCTTATCCAGCCTTGTGCCCCCCATTCTATATTTGCGAATTCAATTTTTCCTTACATTTCTTTCTGTTGAAATTCATTCTGTTAGCTTTGACCCAGCTCTCCAATCTGTCAAGGTCATTTTGAATTTTGATCATGTCCTCTGGTGTATTAGCAACCCTTCCCAATTTAGTGTCATCTGCAAATTTGATCAGCATGCCCTCTATTCCTTCATCCAAGTCATTGATGAAGATGTTGAATAACACTGGGCCCAGGACAGAACCCTGTGGCATCCCACTAGTCACATCTCTCGAGGATGAAAAGCAGCCATTGGTGAGCACCCTTTGGATTCAGTCAGTCAGTCAGTCAATTACAAATCCACCTAACAGTAGCCCTGCCCAGCCCACACTTTACTAGCTTCTTTGCAAGAATGTCATGGGGAACTTTGTCAAAGGCCTTACTGAAATCAAGACATGCTCAGTCAAGATATATGCAAGATACATCAGTGAAAATTTGATGGAGTTCTGTGGCACTCTTCCAGCAAAGAGTTGTATAGAGCAGCACTGTGTGTGGAATTTTAGAAGGTCTGCCAAAATCACTATCTAGCAAATTTACTCAAAGTCTGGATATTATCACTGAGCCAGCACTGTTTCTTGTAGCTGGCTGCACTGCAACAGGAATCTGCAGGGACTTCTGGGGATCCACAGTTTTTGCACCATGTCCAGCTACAGAAAAATAGCTTGATGTGTCTCCCCTGTTCCCACAGTCTCCAGTAACAAGGAGATAGCCATGTTGGGTCCTTGCATCATTTAAAAGGTGGGTTTCAAGGGGATTTTGGTGGTGGTATGACTGGCAAAAAAATTCTGACCTCCACAGCATCCAAAAAAGTGAATTATGATGGTGTAAGCTGGACTTAGTCTGTTAGATCACTAACAAGGTGCTAGCCTTTGTTTTAATTCTCAAATTAGTGGTACATATTGTATATTTCTGAAAAACACCTTTTTCTGTTGCTTCTGCTTAATAATAATTAGAGTCATCAGTCAGGGTCATCCTAGATTTTGGGGCCCAAACTTTAGATTTAGGGATGTCCCCTGATGAGGTCACTGAGAACGATGTATTAAGCATTGGCTACAGTTGCCCATAATAGTCCATTCAGATAAAAACACTGTATAATTGCTAATATCTTTGTTTACATCTTTGTTTTAATGAAAAAGCCAGTGAAGCTTCAAAAGCTTGCATAATATATATTTGTGCTTTTTAACTGGCCTAGTAAAAGGTATCATTGTTTTATGGATTTGTGTGTGTGTATAAATTAGAAAAGATTTCTCTTAGTTTTCCAAGCTCTGCACTGAAGAGGGAAAAAAAACTTTCACTAGATCTGTGTTTTAACACTTTTGCAAGCACTGATTTTAACAATATAGGAAAGTTGTAATACAACCAACCAGACTTTTCCAAGCAAACATAATACTTTCTGATCTCTGCTTCTAATGCATTGCTCTCGTGAAGCAGTTCTTGTCACCAGTCTTTTTTGTCTTCTTTTCTTGTTCTTCAGTGAGGTTGTTGAATCCTCTCAAACCTACTCAGTAATCATAATAATGATACTAATAACCACAGCACATTTGGGAAAGGGTAAGATGAGGATGATGACAATGATAATCTGCCAACAGAGCACTCCTATCTACAAATTCTGTTCGGAAGCAAGCCCTACTGAGTTTAATTGAGTTTTCAGATTTAATATGCTGAGAATCTAACGTATTCCAATCATGGTTTCAATGATTTTTTTTTTTTACAGTTCCCCAGGCTGACTGAACAAAATATAAAACAAATTGTACCAGTTGCCTTGAATCAATGTTTTAATGCACAAAAGATGTTGTCCAAAATTGTACTGAAAGTGAGGTGTGAGCAAATTAGATACTCAAGTCCTTTCTAATCAGAAGAGGCAATAGCCTTTGTTCTCTGTCTTTTGCTGCCTTGTTCATCCTTCTCATCCAGCATCCCTCCTTTCTGCCTGCGTACAAGGAATTCTGAGACTTGTAATTTCTGATACGATTGAAAACGTAATATGGAGAAAAGCTAATTCCTCAGTCTGACAAAATCCTGGTGTAACTACACTAGCACACTCCCTCATTCTTGAGAACACCCTCAGACTGACACCAGGAGGCCTGGCACTTCATAATGTTTCTTGAGATTGTCCTAACTGCTTTTGATTGGCTCCTGCAGATCTCACTAGATCTGGAAAACAGAAACACTGTTACAAGGAACTATAAGGTTCTATGAATATCGTCGGGCATGATCTGTAGCATTTCCTTATTTATTCCTCATAGTAACAAGGATTGCAGCCTGGGAATGGATCCCTCCAGCCCCAGCCAAGCATACTTTCCCCTATATAGGTCTCCACCTATTCCAGAGGTAAACCCTCTACAGTAGTCGCCATAACCTATTGGAAAACATGAAGTCCCCTGAGAATCTGATGAAAGCTTTGTATCTTCTCCCCCTAAAATGTACTTAAACACAGTTTCAGCGTAACAGGAAGCTTCTCTTTATTTTTTCTTTTTATCTACTGTATTTGCCAGTGTATAAGATGTACTTTTCTCTCTCCAAAATACCCCTTAAAAATGGAGTGTGTCTTGTGTGCCGGGTGCTCATTGGAAACCCTCCTTTCACCCCCTCCCCTTCTGAGGCTAAATGCATATGAAAAGGAAGGAGGTCAAAGGAGGACTCCCATGAGGCTCTGCCCCGGACTCTCAGCTGGTCTTTTCTGGGCATTTCTTTAAAGCCTAGAAAAGGCAGCCAAGGGTCTGGGCAGCCCAATGCTGGCTCTGGCTTCACCCCTGGATCCTCACCTGGCCTTTTCTGGGCAGTTTTTTAAAGCCCAGAAAAGCCAGCTGAGGGGCTAAGGGGCTTCCCTAGACCTCCCCCTCTATGCATTTTGCCTTCGTAGAAAGAACTCCCCTGGAGGCGAAATGAAAAGGAACTGGGAATAGGGAAACTTCGCTGCCATATTAAAAAAAAAGTTTTTCTCAAAAATAACTGTCAAAAATGGGTGTGTCTTATACCCCAGTGCATCTTATACACTGGCAAATATGGTGTATGTATCTGGTCTATGGACTATCTGGAGGGATTCATGGACTACTGACTAAGATCCCTGCTCCAGAGCAGATTTTGGTGTGTATGCAGACTATTGCAGGGAAAGGAAGCCTTGCCATGTTAATGGCCATACATTAGAGTGACAGCAGATTTAGGTCTCTTTTTCATGTAGCCCAGTAGCCTCTGGATGTGGAGTGATGGCCGTAATTACTGTACACTTTGTCAATTTAGATGCCATGCCAGATTTCGCAGACATAGTCCCAATTAGTCCTTTCTTGGCCCAGTTTTTCAGCTGCTTTTAAAATGTCCTGGTTTCTCACTTTCTACCCTTCATTCTCAATTTACTTCAGTTGGTGCAAACTGAGTTCAGAATGCAATCACTTTGCACTCAGCAGGAAGGAATCATAGAATCATAGAAATGTAGAGTTGGAAGAGACCACACGGGCCATCCAGTCCAACCCCCTGCCATGCAGAGGAAGGAGACTCCACTACACTACATCCCTTCTAATATTTAAACATGGCTATCATGTCCCCTCTTAACCTTCTCTTCTGCAGACTAAACATACCCAGCTCTCTAAGTCTATTCTGACAGCCAGGGCTGTCCGGCAGTGAAATATGCTGCCTCGGAGTGTAGTGGAGTCTCCTTCTGTGGAGGTTTTTAAGCAGAAGCTAGATGGCTATCTCTCGGGAGTGCTTTGAGGGTGTTCCTGCAGGGCAGGGGGTTGGACTGGATGGCCCCTCGGGTCTTTTCCAACTCTACATTTCTATGATTCTATGATTCACATGCTGAAAGCCCACTATGAGGATATAACACAATAATACTCTTTGGTTCCATTTCCTCAACAACTGGTGTTGAGAGCATACTGCCTTGGATACTAGAGGTAATTTATGATGGAGAATATGAAAGGATCACTTGCCATCTGGACGCAACCTGTGGTTTCTGGTTATAGTATGTTGTGTGACCACAAGCCAAAGAACATACTAGCTTCTGTTGAACCATGCTTTCATATGACGTTTGTACAGAACAGTGCCAGGGTACACCCAAAGGTATACTTTAACTGATTCTATTTCTCTATGCAAAATGGCATCAAAAAAAAAAAAAGATGAAGGAATGATACAACATACAGTTGGACCTAAGACTATTGATTGTCAATTAATTTTAAGTGAATAACTATATGGTTTTAATGGTTAATTGATAATGTCTTATTCCTAGCATTGACCTAATTCAAAACTGACTTGACAGGACATGACAACAAGAAAATTAAATAAACCATTTCTATGATGGTCATGAACTACAACAAATAATACACATGCATTCCAACTAGAGCGTAGCGGTTCAGCTGTTATTCAAATTTCAGACAGAAAATTGATTTATCAATGTACGTATCAAATTCAGTTCTGATGCACAATATTTAAGGGGTTCATGCCACTCAGTAGTGTGTTCTGCATATTTTCTGGCTTCCATAATGCACAGCAGTCAAACTGCAGTTCAAACCTGAAAGATAAAATACTATCCCAAACATGTGCATCAACCTGTAGTCTAGTACCATCATGGTAGTTACTATATTGTGGTGTACACTATTGTCTTTTTTGGGGGTTCTTGAAAATGCATGCAAAAATCAAGATGGTACAACCAGTAGCGACATTTTGGCCTTTGAGAAGGTGAGCCAAAGGAATGTCACCATACTGGAAGACACATTTCAAGACACCATACTGACACATTTTAGATGGTGCAATTCATCCAGTACAAAAAATGCAACTCTTCTTATGCTGCATATACTGTCAATCTGAAACACAATGGGTGAGCTCTGTGCCCTCCAGTTCTTGGACTACAACTCCTATCATCATCATTATTAACGTTATTTATATCCTGCCTTTTTCCTAAGACTGGGGCCATTTCTGCCCTACACTGCTATAGTGCTATTATTCTACTTCCAACATCCTGTGGAATCTTGGAGTTTGTAGTTTAAGGAATAGCATTTAGAATTCTCAACCAGAAAGCTCTTTGGCCTCAATAAACTATAAATCTCAGAATTCAGCAGGATGTTGGAAGTGGAATAACAGCATTATAACAGTGTAGTGCAGAAATGGCCTGGGAGTCAAAGCAGCTTACATATTAAAAAGATTACAATTAAAAACATTCAAAAAGTCAATATTAAAAATGAATTAAGCTGTTAACCATATTTTAAAAATATGCTCTAAAAAGATTTTAAAAGTTTCACAATATGGTTGTAAACAATACAGCACTGCAGTCCTTTGTTAAAAATCTTCAGTTCTATAAAAGCCTACCTGAAACAAAAGTTGAGGTGACTCTAGCTGGGCAGGCTCATACCAGGAGACAGGATCTGTCAGATAGCCTGGACCTAAGCCAGATGCCCCTGTGTTACATTCTGCTTGAATGGCTGCCAGTAATGACAGCTAAGGAATAGCCTTTCAGCAGGGCTGGTTGAATGGCCTTGGTTCTCAACTTATCTTCCTCCGTTGCTATAAGTTGTGAGTCCAGCTCATCCAGAAGGCACTAGGTTGAGAGGAGTAGGTGACTTAAGCTAATAGTTTCACTTTGCTTGAATGTGGAAGTCCAAATTATTGTGATCATTGTGAGTCAGTAGTACAACTTCTCCTAGTGCACAGGATGAATGTATTTCTGGGCATATAAAAATGATGCTTATATTCCTCTTAGTAGTGAGTAGCCCCACAAGGAAACAGAGGAGCAAGCAGACTCACACTCTTCCTTGCTCCTAGGGAAAATATAGTGACCCTCCACATTTGTGGGTTTGATTTTCATTGATGTGATTATTTATGAGTTTCTCCGACTGCACCCTCCCACCTCAGGCGCTTCTTTTCCAAGAGAACTTTTCCTCCTGGCCATGCAATCCTTAAAAAACCTACCTCTCCTCCTCCACCAACAGCCAGATAAGAATGGCTTGCAATACAATTTCTCAGCACCACAAACCCTCTCACAATCCCGCACCCACCCAAGGAAGGAGATAGATGAGAGAGAGGAAGTACAGGGCTCTCGTGCCAACCTTCACCATCCCTCTTCTTTCCCTGACCTGATTTGGACTATGGGTCCCTCCCCACTGTGCCTTGCCCCCTTTCCCATAGACACACACACACACACACACTTTGATATTTGCAATTTTTCCACTTTTGCATGGGTTCTGTGCCCGTAACCCTAGCAAATGTGGAAAGTAAACTGTAGTTTTGTGCAGGCCATGGCTCTGTTAGCTGAGATTTTTTTTTTCCTTTTGTTTATTTGAAGTCAGTGTTTTGAGGTCTCATTGACATAGGGCATACATGGGCATGTTATTCAATATGTATTCTTTGTGACTTCCTTTAGGAATGTCCCAGTGGGGTTGTTAATGAAGAGACTTTCAAAGAGATTTACTCTCAGTTCTTCCCACAGGGAGGTAAGTACTCCACAGATAATTAGTCTTGTTTATAGGCACGACCAATTGCTTGTAATTGCTTTGAAATTTGGCCTAAACAGGTGGGTGTTCGAGTTAATTATGTCCCTTATCCTGAATGCGTGGACAGCAGTTTCCAGCTTTAATTAAAGAGTGAGCATATCTGTTACTCCCAACAGATATTTATAAAAACATTATCTGCCATTTCTTTGTTTATGTAGGTTTATAGACTAGCTTGCCGGAAAGCCTCAGGACAAACAACAAAAGAATACACACACATAGAATGGCAGTTCTCCACTTTTTCTTGAATTAACCATGAGGCCCAAAGACCAATTTAAACAGCCAAGATGTAGGATCCTGGAACTTTCTGGAAGGGTGCTCAGGCTTTGGATGCTTGGTAAATCTGGAATTAAATTAGCATTTTCCTTAAGGATCACTTGAAGAGGATGGTGTCCAGAGTGATTGCTCAGCAATGCTTACATTTCTGGCCAGCCTCATTAATTCTCCACATTGAGTGACACTTATTGAGCGACATTTATATAAATGTAAGAGACCTGCATTCTGGACATGCTAGCTAATGACAACAATCTTTTCCTTGCTTATATTGCTAAAGATATAATTAAGCAATGAAAAGTTAATTAGGAACAACATCTGCACTTAATATTTGCTCACTGTTACTCCCTTTCCCTTTTGTGCTCACACAGTAGTCATCCAGATGCTATGGGAAGTCTAGAAGCAGGGCATGAATACAACGGTTCTGCTGTCACATGTGTTCCTCAGCAACTGTTATTCAAAGGTGTACTCCTTACAATACTGGAGGTAACATAGAGCCATTATCACTAGCAGCCACTGGCCTTAATCAAGTAGCCATTCCCAACTAAAATAGGCCAAGTGAATTATTGGGATTTATATGAATATTGGCTTACTCTTCTATATTTGATTTAGTCAGTCTATTCTAGTTAGACAATCAGTTGAGACCATTTATTCTCCATAAATTAATCTGATATCTTTTAAACACATTTGACTTGGTGGTCATCTCTACATCCTGTGGAAGATCTTGCCTTCTATAAGTCAAACTATAGCAATAAGTGTTTTCAAAAATGAACACAACAAAGACAAAGAAACCAAAAGCTCTGGTTAATGCAGCCTGTAAGTAACCTCTGTACAAACTACATTTAGAATTTTTCCTGTGCTGTTAAATTCAGTGTGGAATAAATTAGATACCTGTTGCTCTGCCTTCTAAATTTAAACTTCCTCCATAGGTAAGACAAGTGTAGCTACCTTAAGGGGTGGTGGTGTACAACATTCCAGTACCTGAAGTAGGAGGACACACACTGCTACTGCTCCTCCTTCTCCTCTTCCTCCTCCCTCCCTGATGCTATCTCACCTTTCCCCTCCATACCTTGCCTCTGAAGTGTCCTTTCTCTTAACAAGGTATTATGGACAAAGCAGTCATGGAAATGATCAATGCTACTATGGCACAGGCAATCTCCAGAGTGTGTTTTTCACTATGTTTCATTTTCAAGAAGCTCTTCACCTGCCCCCACGCTCGGCTCGGCAACCATAAGCAAGTCATTTTAAGCCCAGTGAGCTTTCTGGAGGGCATCACTGGCTGCTTCCTTTGCTCTGGTGTTTGCTGCAACAAGAGGATGGGCAGCGGGGCTTTCCAGAAAGTCTGTGTATCTACCCAAGATCTCACTCACAGTGGTCTTCAGAATGATACACTGGGCTATTGGCCCTGGTTTAAAGACTTTTTTTTTCACCCAGAAAACAAGATGAGAAGGGTTCCCCCACCCCACCCCATGAGCAGGCTTTTTCTCATGCAACAAGTCCTGAACAAAGCAGAAACTTAAGTCCCCTGAGCATCATGCCATATGTCATCTGATGCTTACCAAATAAATACAAGGTATCATACAGGATCCAGTGACAATCTTCCCTCACCCTCATATGTGCTCCTACACACACAAATTCATAGGATATTGCTGTGAATGTGTCTTATAGCTGGGCTTGAACATTATATTCCAAGAATAGTAAGAATAAACAAAAGAGGGAGAAAGCGCAGTATGGCTACCAGGTCAGATGTCTTAAAAAGGGAATTATATAAATTGATGTGGATGTGGCTACCTGTGGTTACTAGAGATAATGGCTATATATTACATCCAATAATGTGGCCATTTCCGCATTAGACTGTTATAGCGCTATCATTCCACTTTCAACATCCTATGGAATCCTGGGGTTTGAAGTTTAGGGAGAGGCCGGCCAGAGACATTTATGCATGCAGTTATCCCTGTTTAAATTCTGGCCATTGCCTTTAAATATGGGGACATTTAACTGTCTTCATAGATAATAGCCAGTAACAGATCTTTACCATATGAATATGTCTAAACCAGTGGCTATCACTGCATCTTACACACAAAAAAATGTGATGTGATGTGTGTTAGATGGGGAAACTTCAAACAGGGATTCTTGTCCTGTGTAGTTGTGTCTGTTTTTCCAAAAACATCTGATTGGGCCTTCTGTATGAATTATGTTGGAGTGGGCTGTGAAATGTCCAGCCACTGTGAATATGCTAATGAGCTGAGTGAGAATGGAGCTATCAAACTTCTTAGGTTGCATTGTCTGAGTCTCAAAAATATTAGTAGTCTATGTTGGTTCCTGGTGCCACCTGGCCAAATGTTAATGTCTTGTTAAGTGTCATTATGATGCTAGAAAGAAGCCAGATTCCAACCCTCTGTGTACTGATTTCTATTCCACACTTAGTGGAAGAGAAATAACATTAGGCAGCTCTAATTAAAAGCTTAAGGGCTTCACCCTTTAGCTTCTATTTAATCACAGTTGTCTTTCCTGCCTTGGATGTTTTATTGAATGCAGACTATGAAACCACTGGAATTATTTGGGAAGTATGAAAAGTCACTGTAAAAGTTAGCCAGGCAAAGTTGGCAATCGCCTTTATTGATTTTTACAGGATATAGTTTAAAACTTCTGATTCCTTTCAGTGGCAGTAGTATAGTACTTTAATAATAATAATGAAAAAGAATGTTATCACATTCCTAACTTCTGTTGTTCTCAGTCCATCACTCTAACCCAGAGTTTTCCAGACTTTTCATGTTGTTGTCACACTCTTTAGACATGCATGGTTTCATGACATGGTAATTCAGCTTTACTAGCAAACGGGATGTTAAACTAACCCCTTATAAGAAATATGGACATATACATAAATTGTAATAATGAAATGTATGGGGACACGACATATCTCATGAAAACCTTTCATATATTTTTTAAAATATGTGATTTATAAATAATAAAATACATTTCCAAGATTGTAGGCAACATTCCTACATGCTTCAGGTGTCACACTAACATGTCACGGCACATCGTTTGGAAAGCCTTGCTCTAACCAATACAGCACACTGACTCTCAGATACAAGAAGTGAATGGCAGAGAGGCAGATAGCAAAATATTAATTCTAGGTTGCAGAGAAGGTACTTCTTGTCTTTTTTAAAATGTAGATTTTAAGCACAGGAGATTATTCCTCATGTTGGACCTAGACTCTGTCTCAGTTATATCTATTCTGCATACTCTGTGTGGTAAAAAATAAAGAGAGATGTACCTCTATGCTAGGCCATTTCTGCACTAGAATGTTATAGCACTATTATTCCACTTTCAACATCCTATGGAATTCTGGGGTTTGCAGTATAGGGAGGGGCCAGCCGGCTCCTCCCTATACTGCAAACTCCAGGATTCCATAGGATGTTGAAAGTGGAATAATAGCGCTGTAACAGTTTAGTGTGGAAACGGCCCTATTTACACATGCCAAAGACATGACTCCATTTGTTCAACACAAGTTTCTTTTCTTTATTAAAATAGTAGTGTCACTCACTTCGTTAGAATACTTTCTAAAGTAAAACTCCAAAGCAACTAACAACCATCATAAACAAAATGACCAATATAACATTAACAAACCTTAACTCTAACAAACAGACAGGGGAAAAAAGTATAGCTTACGGGCAGCCTGCAATTGAACCCTGAAATCTTTGCAAGTAGAACTTTTGGAATCCGTTGAGTCTTGTGTCTGTCTTTCTGAGATTTTGAACTCTTCCAGGGTGTTGCTGGACTGTTGCTGTTATACACTATCTAGCAAAAAATATCTTTTAGTCTAATTAGATTCAGAAGGAGTGTTAACTATGAGGCTAATCATACTGAAACTAGTCAAAAATATCTGGCTTTGGGCCTTTGTCTTACGTGTATGATGGGGATGCGGTGATATTAGCAATTACCATTGATCTGGATCTTGATGCAGTTAGGCTCTCTACTCTTCCCCACGGCAGCCCTTCCAGACCTTCTTGAATGAGGTGAACAGTTTCAGGAGAGAGCAGAGATGGGTCCCTAGACTTCCTGACTAGGAGGTTTTAATTCCGGCATAGCTGAAAGAGTGACCTAAATACCCTAAAGGCACCAGATCCTGTCTGATCTTGGAAGTTAAGCAGGATCAATCCTGGTTAGTACTTGGTGGGAAACTGCCAATGAATCCCAGGTGCTATAGGCTATATTTTTGAGAAGGGAGCTGGTAAACTCCCTCTGAGTATTCCTTGTCTAAGAAAACTCTTTGAAAATTCACAAGGTCACTGGAAGTCTACAGGCAACTTGAAGGCATATACAGTCAGAGACATATCTGAAATCTCCTGGTCTGTTCACATCACACCTTCTCCCCAGCAATTCTCTTCTTAGCATTGCCAGTGTTGGAACTCTGGAATTTTCTATGAACTTGCCAGGGAGAAATAGATGGGGGATCCAAGAATTAGTATTCCCAGAGCTCATGGAAAGCTACCGTGATCAACTTTTGTTATGAAAATTTAAAGGTCCTTTTAAGAAATAGAGAGAAAATATGAGGTCTTTCTATGTTTGGATAAACTAGCTATGATGAGTTATAAACAAGAAACACAATTACAAAGAAATGCTCTTAGGATACATTGTTTAACTCATTACCTCTATACATTACCTCTAATGTAGCCAGGAGCTGGCTACATTTACACATGGGTCTTTTGGGACAGTGGTCTGTTCCATCCATTTAAGGGATTTGATTTGATCTATGTCAAACCATTCCACTGATTTGACTTGTTCCTTTCCACACACATACGAGGTGCATTCAAAGAACATGTCTTCTACTTTTTTCTCCAAGGCAGGGAGACTTCATTTCATTCTCCTGTCCAACTACAAATGAGAACTGAACCTGCTTAGCTTTGAAGATTGTACAGGAACTGGTGCCTTTAGAGTATGTAGGTAATTCGTATTATCTAGATAATCTAGATAATTCATATCATCCAGATAATAAATTAAAATAGTTGAAAGCTAGCAGATGCTACTAGGTTTTTGAATATTTATTCAAAATTTTAAAAAAAATAATTGGGAGGCGTAGAAGAAAAAATTTGCTGCAACGCAGATTTTTAAAATATTCTTAAAAACTTTGTTTGCATTGCAGATTCTACAACATATGCACATTTTCTGTTCAATGCATTTGACACGGATCATAATGGATGTGTAAGTTTTGAGGTAAGTCTTGCTATTTATTTCTGACCTTTTCAACTGTGTTTTGGAGCTATAACTTTTCTCATCTACTGTATCTTGCATCTGTTGTGCTTGTTTTGGGACTGGACACTGAAAGGTAAATACACGGTTAAGTCTAATTGTTGAGACATGCATCTCTGAGGAATGCTGTTATGGGCAAGAAAATTGGTTAAAGACAGGGAATATTCATTCTTCTTAACATCTAGCTGGATCTTTTCATATTTCTTAGAACGTTTGATTGATGGGATTCATGGGATCGATCGATTGATTGATCATGGTAGCTGGGAAGCTATCTTTATTTGCACAATATAAGCTATAATTATTATATGTACAGAAAAATATTCAACAGCCTCAGAGACTGACCATCCCATTCCTGAAGGTACTGACTGAAGTTATTCTGATACTGTGAATTTATGACTGGCATCCTGTTGGAAACTCCCAACTAGAATAGACCAGTTTAACTGATTACTGAATGATGAGTTAACATATAAGACTCACAACAGAATTTAGGCCTATGTTTTCAAAATGTGAACAAGCTTTAATAGCCACTGGGTAACAGGCTGGGCTTTATAACTACTTCCAACTACAACTGCCTCAGGCAGAAAATGTTTGAGGGTAGCAGCAGCTGCATTTGCCTTTTAAGCCACCTGTCAGTTCCCATTTGTTGGAGAACAAAGCTATGACTTCTCCTAATCCTTAAACTGTCTTACTGTAGTCAGGTATAGCGAAGGATGCAGTCTTGTCACCAGTATCATTCAGTTGGCAGTGGAGTCACTTTCTATCAGTAGAAAAGGAATGAGGGTGCCCTGTTGTCCCTTGCAGCAAAATGTCTTGGGCTAGCCAAGACTGGTAGAAGTACCATATTTGCTGGCATACAAGACACACTTTTTTCTTAAAAAATACCCTTTGAAAATGATGTGTGTCTTATACACCAGCAAATACAGTAATACTAAAAACATAGGGAACGAACGAGGAACCAAAGTTCTCCTTGCTCGAGCAAACAGGAAAGGAAGGGGTAGTGGAATCCAGGTGAAGCACTCCTTACCTTCTCCTCCTCTTCTGTGCATTTTGACTCTCCTAGGGCCCAAGAAAAACTGTTGCAGCACTCTTTTCATTCCCCTCCTCTCCTGGTGCAGCACTCTTTTCATTCCCCTCACCAGGGAACTAAAAAAAATTTTTTTTCCTGAAAAATACCCCTTGCAAGTGGGGTGTGTCTTATATGCCGGTGCATCTAATATATCAGCAAATGCGGTAATTAGGATTAACATGTTGCTTTCTTATAGGATATTTCAAGTTTTGAATTTGTTTGACCTTTGTTCTGCAGGTAGGAAAGAAAATCAGTAACCACAGTCTTAATCATTAGATTTGTTATGGAGCAGCAGATGTCCTTTATTGGCATCATCAACACATGCTTTTTCTGCTACTACTGCTCAATCTCCTACCACCTTGTGGGTACATTATAATACATCTTTGCTTGTGCTTTTATACTGTGCAACACTTCTTTGATGAACCAAAAGTGCCTTTGACAGATTTATCGGTCAGAAATTATGTCAGCCATGCACATGAAACATCTAGTGGCACTTCCCGGCAGTTCCGAAATCAAGTCAAATCAGTGTGGTTTCATTAATCTTGGAATAATAGAACTATAGAGTTAGACTCAGAAGTCCTGCCAGATCTTGGATCCACATCTTTGATACATACAACCTGTGTTTAATAACATCTAGTGAAGGACATTCCACCAGCTTCTGAGGTAGTATGTTTCTGCCAAACAACTCTTACCATCAGGTATTTGTTCTTCATGTTTATTGAGAATATCCATTCTTTTATCTCCATAAAGGCAACATGACTCCATGGTTTGCTTGCACTGTAGCAAACAAAATGCTCCCAAATCATATTCAATATAGATCTGTATACAGCAATAATACAATTTTCAAATCATGGTCACATGTTGAAAGTTTAAAACAGAGATGTCTAGAAAAACTCAAAAATCATCATTATTTGATTGAATATGAAAATATGAACAATTTTTAGTTGCAATAAAAGCCAAACAATTATTTTAACAAATTCTAACTTATTAAATTCTAGTCCTTGTCTCATTCTGCTATATACAATCATCATTCCCAGATGAATTACAATCAATTTTGAAAAGGATAAAAAGAGCTTTAATATAATGAGAAAAATATTCAATTAGAGGAAAGGGGAAGGAGAGGGTCTCTTAATTAACTAGGCTTACTTTTTGTGTTTCATCTTACTTCATCTTCCAAATAATGCCTTCATTCCATCATATTGTTCCCAAGGAAGCAGTTACTACTCATTGTAACCCTCAGTTGACAGTGTAGGATCAAATGCTTTTCAAAAGCGCTGTGTGAAAATAATAAAACTTTGGTATCTGTGCCTTTACTCTTTCAGTTGTGTTACTCCTTCAGCTTTTGAGATTTCAGAATTATTTGTTGTTCTGTGTATTCAAGTCGTCATTTCTTACTTATGGCAACCCTAAGGCGAACCTATTTCTTGACAAGATTTATTCAGAGGAGGTTGCTGTTACCTTCCTCTGAGACAGCCGGCCCCTCTCTAAACTGCAAACCCCAGGATTCCATAGGATGTGCTGTTGCAACAGTGGTAATTAAGCTAAATGTGTGTTAGTAGTGCAGTTTAGAGCTGGAGATTGGAGTAGCTGTCCAGTGCTCTGTAGCCCAGGGTGGTCCCCAAGAAGGAGTTGGTGATGGGCAGAGGCAAGTATGTTCAAAGTTAACAGGTAGGCTGCCGTGGCCTCATTGTGCACTAAAGCTTCCTTTCTGTCTTATTATTATTAAAACCACCAAGGCACTGCCAGCCACATATGCAGTTACAGGTTATTATTTTTACTTGGGAACATGTTGTTTTCTTGGGTGCTTCTTCTCAAGAAAATGTACTTTCCATCAAGACAACATGTGTTAACTCCATTATTTTGGATGTTGAAGATTAAAGTATGCTTAAAATAGAAAAATACACAGATTCTGATGGACTGCTTCCCCCCCCCCGCCACAAATTAAGACTGGCTAACAGGTTTGGTTGCTTTGTTCTTTTTTGCTCTAACTTATTAGGAATGTAAGAGCTTTAAAGTATGGAATGGTTATGGAAGATACAAATATTAGGGATGTTTTACTGAATTAGGGAGGGCCTTGATAAAATTATAATTTTATATGCTTCCAGATGATGCCATGATTAATAGTATCCACCATGTATTTTGTATACTTTCTTGGGTACATTTGACCCTGAGACTGGATTAGTACAGTTAATTTTCTTTTGATAGAGGGGTTAAGGACTGTGGGAATAAGGTTTTTGTGAACAGTAGAATTAGCCATGAAGGTCAGTGTGTTTTGATAGGTAAAGATAAGTAATAACCCAATTTCAAATTGTAAACATTTGGGGGGGGGCAATGTGCTGATACTCTCCTTAAATCTGTGATTCAGAGCTCACTTACCTACATAAAAGTCTTTTTGACACCTGTGGAATATATTTGTCTAGGTAAATATTCCTAGGATCATATATAACTTTGTTGCAATATTGGAATGAATACATAATTCTTGCCTATTTGACTCAGATGTCACGATTACAATAGATGTATTAAACCTGTAGAAAATAATACAGCTGATATGTGTTTGCCTTCTCACTACTTTAATCTATTAAGGTGCTGTTTCCACATTTGTTTCCCTGCAACCAATTTCTGTGGAATGTATCATTGGATTTATACTGGAAGACTATTTTATAATAGGCAGTTCCCAGTTTTATCCCCACCTGCTTTTAAGTGGAGTCTTGTGTCAAAACAGCTTTGGGAAACCTTGGAGTGTTGCAGACCAACAGAAAGATGAAGGCTCTCATTTGCACCTTTTGCGTATAGCATTTGTTTCTTTCTGACTGCAAGGAGGCAAATGCTGCTGAGAGAAAGAAAACATGGTGGTAGTGGAGCTTCAGAATATATCCTTAATCATTCCTGTGCCAGTTTGTTGATTTCCCTCTCTCACTTTCTCATGTCTGGAGCAAAGACTAAAGGAGTGGGTTGTTTGCCATCTTTTCCATGAAGCTCAGAGGATATTTTAGTACTTGTAAACAATATTATGTGGAGAGGAAGAGATTTCAGAAAGGAGTGTGAATCTGCAAAGGCAGAGCCATAGAGGAAAGCCAGTGTATTAACAACAACAAACTATTTTCATATGCAGCCTTATTGGTGTACCAACTAAGAGTGGACCAACCAATAAAATGTTGTTGAGTCCTTTAAGATGTCAATGAAACGTAATATAATGCATGAATGTATTATTAGCTCTTGCTGTCTCTTTGTCTGAACCTTTGCTTTATAAACCGTTGTAATTCATTAAAAGAATCCTCTGAACACAGGCAGAGAGAAAGCAGGCTACCACATAACAGTATATATGTTTGCATTTAAATTTAAAAAGCACTTGCTGCAGGATTTTATTTTATATGATAAAACAAGAAGCTAGTTTCACATTTGTGACTTGTGTGGGTTACATGGTTCAGAATCTTGGAATATAGGTTGGCTTCCTGTGCAAATAAGCTAATAAAAGGGTTTATGCGCAGAGGGTTTATGCAGGCAGAAAATCTATCCCTGCCCCAAAAGGTTGAAAAGTACTCAGAAACAAAGGCAGTAAAAGGCAATGGAACCCTCACCCCCAGCCCTTCCTCCAGGGAATGAACACTTTGTTGATTTGCACATTAGTGCTGCAAAACAGCAGCAGCTGCCCTAGATAGTTTGGGGAAGCTTGGTGGGAAAGTACAGAAGTTGATTTTTCTGTGCCTGTATGTGGCTTCTTTCTACACTTATTATTTTATTGACCAGTTGTGCATTCTTGAGTCAATCTTTATATCACCATCTTCCATTCCATAACTTCTTGTATCTTTTGGTATAGTATGTAAAACACAAGCTTTGTCTGTAGACTTGTGACCAAATTATTCCAAGATCGTCCAGAAGGTGGCTGCTGCTGCTGCTGCTGCTGCTAATAATATAATTTATTTGTATCCCGCCTCTCCACATGGATCGAGGCGGCGAACAGCATGAAATCTTAAATCTATGGGTCTTCATATTTGAATTCTGCAAAAAAAGTTGCTGTCCCTTTTAATTGGCCCATGTAATTAAGTTATACTTTCAGTAAGATAAGAGATGTAAATTCCCTGTAACCTTCTGATCACTTATATTCCTCTTGGGTTTAGACATTTATATTACTAAATTAATTGAGTTTATTATTCACAGGCTAAAGCAAATGTGGAGAAAAAGATTACCATCTCATACAGACTCATACATATCATTTATTCTATTTTAGGTCACTCATCTGTAGAAATAATCTCTAGGTGGTTCACAACTTGCACTAATTATAGATGTTACCCTTAGCAATGCTCTGTAATAAAACAGTAACACATGAATTGTCAGGCTGAGAGAGCTAACTACTTAGTTGCTTTGGCATTTTATTTTAATTTGGCAAGGCTGTAATCCTTGAGCCGATTATACTAAAGTAATCTCATTAGAAGTTCAGTTATTTACGTGTAAATGTTATGAGCATGTTTCAGCCAAAGTCAGGCTCTTTATTGTTCCTCTTCTTTCATGAAACCTGATCTTGATAAGAGTAATACAGGTCTCATTGAAACCCTACTGATTTCAAAAAGAGAACCTTAAAAACTTGAGTTATTTTTTCTTTCCCCTGAAAGGGTAGAAGGCAAAGGTGCCATTCTGTCTTAACCATAAAAATGCAGTCTTGTTCTGGTGTTAGCTGTCATTTTTGAAAGGCCACGGTCTTTATTTCTTTTTATTCTTCTTCTAGGATTTTGTTATGGGCCTTTCAATTTTACTCCGAGGGACAGTGCAGGAAAAACTCAACTGGGCTTTTAATTTGTATGATATAAATAAGGATGGCTATATAACTAAAGAGGTAAGGCATTGCTGTCATTTATTGCAATTTAAAAGTTGCTGCTGAACTTCTGCATTGACCTGGCAGAGCATAAAGTTCCCATAGGTGTGGTTTTCCTCTTCTCCTTATGCCTGCTACCTTCCTCCTTCCTGTCTGGATGCCTGCCAGAAGATGGAGTGGCCTCAGAGAATCTAGCTTTGTGCACCAGCCATTAAAAAGTATTCACAGTTGTAATTTCATATTACGCCTGTGAATGGCAGCAGCAGGATTCTAGTCCAAGCCCCTGATTGCATTCAGAATTCCTATGCTTCATTCATTGTAGGGCTAATTAGAGACTCCTTCCTATCCAAGCTGCTGCCTTACGGCCCTCTTCCAGCTAGGTTTAAAGAAGTGTGAGTTCTCATAACACCACTCCTTTGGTTTTGTCATTTGTTGTCACTTCTGTGTCCACTCTTTCTTTCTTTTGGAGGCAATTTGTAGTGATTTCTTAAATTTGCACTAAGAGTCTTCCAAATTATTAATATATATATATATATATATATATATATATATATATATAATCTGGGGCCTGATTTGCTGAGACAGTCTTATGGTTTGAAGGGCAAATTTTCTCATCTCTAAATTTTTGTATTTTTTAAACAATTTTTCCTGAAGAGTTGCATGGTTATAGTGCAAAAATGTTGGTCCACCGATGCACTATAACTCTAAGAAATTTTTTGAAAGAAAGAAAGAAAGAAAGAAAGAAAGAAAGAAAGAAAGAAAGAAAGAAGGATCAAACATATTGTTCCAAAATTAAAAAGAGGTGGGAACAAAATGTTACAGTTGGTGCTGGGAATTGCCAGAAAACAGGCGGGGACAGAAACATTGTTTGCAGATAAAACAAAAACAACGAGAAATCACAGCCACAAATACTGCAATGTCCTACAGTCTGCCCCATTTGGAGGAATCCACATAGTGTAGACTCTAGATTAGGAATAAGAATGATGACCCATGAGCCATTTTTGTGCCCCAGCCCCCTCCTGCACACACCAAAATGGCATTGTTGTTGTTGTGTTCCTTCAAGTCATTTCTGACATATGGCAACCCTAAAGAGAACCTGTAATCAGGCGTTTCTTTGCAGAGTGGGGTTGCCTTTGCCTTCCTCTGAGGCTGAGAAAGTGTGGCTTGCCCAAGATCACCCAATAGATTTCTTTACAAAGTGGGGATTTGAACCTCATCTCCCAATGTCCTAGTCCAGTATTCAAACTGCTACACCACACTTGCTCTAAAGAAGTAACAGGACTCATCACTTCCAGACACCCAAATTGGTGGCCACATCACAC
Source organism: Ctenosaura bakeri (assembly GCA_948474755.1). Classification (NCBI taxonomy): domain Eukaryota; kingdom Metazoa; phylum Chordata; class Lepidosauria; order Squamata; family Iguanidae; genus Ctenosaura; species Ctenosaura bakeri. The sequence goes on along the minus strand of CAOLHI010003759.1, from coordinate 61,009 downwards.
TACAGGTCTCTAGAGCCGCAGAGGAGCTGCATAATTGGGTGATATATTTTTTTTTATTTATTTGTATCCCGCCTCTCCATATGGATCGAGGCGGCAAACAACTTAGAAATAGCATGTATTTCGAAACATTTCTATACATGCCCCCAACAAGCTGGGTACTCATTTTACCAACCTGCGAAAGGATGGAAGGCTGAGTCAACCTTGGAGCCGGGCAGGATCAAACTCACAACCTTGTGGCTTGCAGTACTGGCATATGCCCCTTCAAACTCCATAGTGTGCCCACTGCTGTCAAAGGCACTTGCTCTTGGAGCAGAGATAGGAATCATGTCACTTATTGTTGGACTACAACTCTCAGCATTCTTCACCATCAAGTATACTGGCTGGAGTTGCTGAAAGTTGCAATTCAATATTTCTATGACTGTTTTAGGGAAGAGTGCAAGTGGACACATTTCTGGCATTCCCCCCTTCCATTTCCCCCCAAATAATTAAATCTCTGGTCATTTCTAGTTTTTAAAAAATGTTATGATTCCGCAGGAGGCAATAATGGCCCCTGTAGTCTGCTGACCCCAACTTTAAACTAAGAGGTACATGTCAGGATTACTTATATGTGAGATATTAAGGATGCTATAAGGTAAGTTCCATTTCTGTAGATATTTTGCAACAACAAGTAATTTTAGCAGGTGTTTTTTTTTCTTGTAATGAGAAGGTCTTTGAAAACTGCACAGTTGCAGTTTGGGGCTTAATTTACCACAAAATCTACATATGGTATTTTTTGCCCAGAAAATTACATTTTTGGTACAGTACTGTTTTTGCACCAAAAAAATGCAAATTTTGCATAGGATAAATTGTGAACTGTGGAAATGCTTCTCATCAGGGTTTCTTTACACTTGGGAAACATGTTTTTGACCAATTTTTAAAAATATTTTCCAATATTCTTCCTATCTATAATACAGACAGACAACACACTCTTTACTCAAGAAAGAAAAATAAGTGATACAACTGTTTCCACATGTACCATGTCTGTCTGTGTATTATGGTCATATATGTATTTGGCAGGTTTGAATGTAAAATTCTTCCAAATGGCACTTGTAAAATTCTTCCAAATGGCCATGAGGACAGGAAGGAGAGGAAGAAGTACAAAATGACAAGGGAGAAGGCATGACTTCAATCCCACAAAAGTCTGTACACAAGCTGCATTTGCCCAAACAAAATATTAATCATTCTTCTTTCTTCTGTATGGTTGTCATAAGTATATTCTTTCTACAGAAAATGACCTTTAAGAGGCCCCATCAAATAAAAAGAGGTATTCCTCACTTTAAATATAATCTATTGAGCACCCAAATAAAAGGAGTATTCCTTCTGATGTCATGTCTGTGATTTTAATACTCACCCACAGTTCACTGAGGAAAGTAGTGCCAAACAGGACAGATACACTTTTGTAGACTTGTAAACATTTGCTTTATTCAGAGCCAACAGTATGTTTGCATGTGAAAATTGGTTCTTGTTCAAAAAGCAGCCAACAGCAAGAGAAGCAAGCAGGTTACAGAAGCTCACTGAATGTTGATTAGTTGCTGTTTACTCAACTCAGAGATAGGCAACTTTTGATCCTTCAGGTGCACTTGGGCTGCAGTTCCTATTAGCCCTAGGCAGCATGGTCAATTATAAGAGATGATGGGAGCTGTACTCCAACATTTAAAGCAACACAAATTGCTCTCCCTGACTTAATCAAGTCTCAGCAGCTAATTCCAATCTATACATCAGTGATTGGGAATCTATGGTTTTCCAGATGTTGGACTGCAACTCCTGTTGTTCCAGACCACTGGTTTATGCTGACTGGAACTGATAGTATGTTCCAACCAGCAAGTGCATTCCAGCTCTTAATCGGCAGAACTAAATCTTTAAATGTTTATGTTCATATTATTAAATGTAAATCTGTATATGTTTTCCAGTGCTGATATTTTTACTCCTTATAATACCTTTTTCTCCTAATAGGAAATGCTGGATATTATGAAAGCTATATATGATATGATGGGGAAATGCACTTATCCTGTTCTCAAAGAAGATGCCCCAAGACAACATGTGGAAACATTTTTCCAGGTAGACTTCAGTAGCATGTGGTAGAAAAAATTGTGTCCTTAGAAACAACACTTCGATGTTTTATATTGTGATAGTTACTATATGGTTATTCTTCATGAAACTGGGCATACAAATTTGGTCTAGACACCTCTGGTTTTCCAATGGAAATATAAGGTGCCAGCAAGTTTGAGAGTAATTATTAGTCTAAAAAGTAGTCTAAGAATTGTATAGTTGGCATCAAGTTACCATCTCTACACAATATTTGGTTTAAACTGTAATGGAAAAAGTCATATTGACAGAAGTAAACATCGCTTAAGCAAATATTTCTTGTCTGGCAGAAAATGGACAAGAATAAGGACGGTGTAGTTACCATAGACGAATTCATTGAAAGCTGCCAAAAAGTGAGTAATTGCTTTTGAAACTATGCAAATAAGTATTTCCTAATGGCTCTTGTACTTCAGAAAATATAAACCAAGATCCAGTGTGGTAAGACGAGATCCCATAACTGCCCCAAGGCCTTGCGCTCAATTGTAGCCCAACAGTTGTTTAGCCTACCTGAAGGCAAAACTGAGAGGAGACTCTGTGTCCATGTGGAAAGAGAGCCTCTGAGAAAGTGCAATGGTTTGCACTCTTTTATTTTTAAGCTAGCATAGTGCCTCAATAGGATTCCAGCTACAGAGGCAAAAGAGTACTGTAGGCCACCTTAGTCTAATCCATTGCTTGACATGGGAAATCGAGTGCTACAGCATTGTGCTGCACAGCCTCTGCCTGAATATGACCTCCTCTACTTTACAAAATAATTTCTTTAACTGGATTGCTAGTACTATTACTCCGGCTGGCTGGCATTCCTATCCCTTGTGTGAGTGATCTCCAGTGCAAGGAGGAATTCTGAGAGACTCTTCTTCTGCCTGTTGCACTGGAGTTTATTCACAGGAGGGGATGGAAATGTCAGTCAGCTGCTTCCCAAGTGACAGGGAACAGGCCCCTATCAATTTTAGTGGCTGCTTCCAGGTTCGGATTTGGAAGGTCTGATCAAGATTCACTGCATAGCACTATAACTATGGTGCTTAGACAGACATATCTCCCATACAGGATTCTGGCCATTGTTTTCAGCCTCAGAAAGAGACTATATTGGCTACATAGTTATTTACCACCTAGTTATTTCCTTATTAATTTGTTACATTATTTTAACTTTTAGATTTTAAGTGTTTCTTGGATAATGAGACGATGAATTTTCCTTCCAGGATGAAAACATAATGCGTTCCATGCAGCTCTTTGAAAATGTGATTTAACCTCTTGCAATTCTGTCTTCAATTAACAGACAATGTGAACAGTTCTGCAGCAACAAATCCATAAAGCTGTTGCCACGTTTACCATAAAACAGGATTGCTCAGCTTTACACTGAGATGTGTATAACACAAATTAGCTTTGTTTAATTAAAGCCTTCCTAACGGAAATTGTATTTTTCAATAGTTGAGGTAAAACAGTCCTGTTAAACAATGCTCTTGTAGTTCTTAAAATCTCATTTAATCCAGAGAACAATCCAAAGAAAACAACAGTATAAAAACCACATTACTGCCATACCAGCCATAATGGAAAAAGTGCAAGAAAGATGGAATTGGTAGCAGGTATAACTCAGTTCAATTAAATGAATTTCTAAAATATAAAACTGGTTTAATTTCATGTTCCCTTTTGTATTATAACACTGCTCTCACACAGTTGCCAATTAAAGGTTATTTACAGGTTGGGCAGAATCATCCCATTCATGATTGAGATTACCATGGAGGCAAAATATAGTGTTTTCCCATCTGCTCCATTCCTGTACACTGGCATCACTAGGCTACTGGAATTGGGAAGCCTACAAGCACCCAGGTTGCCCGCTCTGGAGCTACTGGTTCTTGACTGAACATATGGTTGGACAGATAGGTTGAAGAAGTCATAATAATCTGCCAAACAGACGCTATTATCAAATGAGTACATGGGGGCATTCATGTGTCTCATGGGGAAAGCATGAGGCTCCATGATGCTCTGTGGTGATCATATTCCTATAGGGATGCATTGTACTCTTGTGCTTTTGTGGTGCAGGGGCAGTGGCCTGCAAATTTTTAAAATCATGATCTACTCGTTTTATAGAAAATGTTCTTTTTGTAGTAAAAAGCTTAAATGACTCAAATGATTTAATAATTGCTTGTGGCAAACATCTTCTGTTCTCACAACTACCAGTTTAGTTACAATGCAGGCAGAAATTTACATTGACGTTTATGTCACCAAATTAAGGATGGAGATTAGTTCAAAATTACTGGTGCTTCACCTGAGTGAAGCAAAAGTCAGAGGGAATTTAAGTATTTCTTTTAAAAAAACAAACTCTGGCCAGATAAAAAATCAAGGGCAGGGGAACAAGAGTAGAAGAATCTTCTTGTATGTTTCCAGTATTTCATTGCTCAGGATAGACAGCTGTAAAACAGCCATGCCCAACAGCAGACAGCCTGCCATCAGCTATGTCAAAGGATTATTTTCTTGTTATTGGAAATGAGGTTTTTAGCACAGTTATTTAAGACCATGGTAATTATAGATTTTTGAAGAGGATTGTGCAGTTATTTTCTATGATGGTTACAATCATTGCCACTATGCAGAAAGGGCAGAGAGGTACTATAAAGATGTAAGCTGACAGAGCGAAGGATGAATGAAAATTAAGGGAACAAATTGTCTCATGTGGTTTATCCAGGTGCAGCTAACTTCAGCACTAGCAGACATAATGCAATACATCGAAACAGAGAGATGTGTAAGATGCCCCACTCACTTTCTCCCACGCCTGCGTATAGGGAGAGCACTGATTGGACTTCATGCTTCTCTGACACAGTCAAGTAATTATTAACTTACTGTCTGTCTAGTCAGAAAACTAAAATTACTTGAACAAGAAATACTGCGATGTGACATTTCTGCACAAATGATCTAAAGAGCTTACAAATATATAATGAATGCTGGAAACTATTTTTGCAAAACTAAAGCAGGCATCTATTCTGGTGTAGAGATGAAATAGAGAAGCACGTTGAAGGCTGCTCTGCTATCACCAGTGTAGGAACATGAGTAGTACAATACATGTACACCTGAAATTTGCTGTCATATGTTTGTGAAAATTAAATGTGCACATTTTATAATAAAATGAGAAAGAATGTCTTTGGTTATGTTGTTTTTTTTAAAAAAAATCATGAAGTCTACCTTCGCAAAACAAATGGTTGTGAACAAATTGATTGTGTTGTTTTTTTTTAAAAAGAATCATGAAGTTTACCTTCACAAAACAAATTTATTATATAAGTTTAATGTTCAAAGCATTTTAAATAACCTGTAACACTCAAAAGTCTCTACATTTTTAATGCAGGAGTAATCATAGCATGTTAGCTGCTTGTAAACAGACAGTATCAGTTACAATAAAACAACATTTACACATTTTTTCTACCCTGGGCAAAAGAAATATTTCTGTAATCTGATAGTATAAAAATAAGTCTCTCTCTGAATAAGTAATTAGTTCCTGTTTAAAAATAAGTTAATCATGGCATAATCCAGCAAAGTAAAGCACTTCCAAGTCTTGATATTAGGCTATACTTATTGCTTTACCACCAAACAAAACTTAATAGTATTCACCTTGGTACAGGAGTTTGCCCTTAATTTCTAAAATCGCATTTGTTAAACATACACTACACCTCACTTTAAGAACATGTAAACACAGCATGTAACATTTCATATTTTCTTTATGGTTATTGGATTAAAGGTGGATATTATTAATGGAAAACACAAACTGATTTGTCATTTCCCATGTATTTATCATTCCAATATAGAAGTGCTGGAACAAAGAAAATGCGACTTCTGATGGTTCACGTAATTAAGTGTCTCAGACTTTTAACACTCTTCTTAATTTTAAAACATTAATCTACTGTTTCCCTGAGAAATACAGAAATATGTATACAATGGAAAAGTTAGTCACAGCGAATAATTCCAAAGGTGTCTTCATCATGTCTTTCTTCAGGAGGAAATTGAACAATATGTTGGAATTTTAGATTTTATAATAGTCAAACTTTCCTGTTTATAAAATCAGAATTGAACATAGTTAAGTGCAAGGCTTATGAGGAAATAACATTTACCTAAATCCAATACTGCTATAAAATGATAAACCTGGAGCATACACTCTGTCAGAAAAACAAGACTAGGAACACCACTTTCTCTCAAAGCAATCAAATTATTTCTAGTACACTGAGCAAGTGGGAGAAATGACTGGTTGGCAGCTTTTTGGCATCTGGTCTTCTCCATCCCATCAAGTTGACTTCTAGACTATAATATAATTCAAACATTATCCAAGTTGGCATCTCATGCAACAGTTATTTTGTTTCTCCTTCCCTCCCCTTCAGTCCACTCAATTGTTCCATGAAGGATTCGAAGGGGATTGGGGAGGGGCAGGATTTTATCTACTAGCAATGTCCACTAAACTGGAAACTACCAAATGTTTATTAGTATTTATAGAGAAGTATCAATAAGTAAGTCCTACTAGAGAGATTGGTTTGAAGATCATACATGTATATTTTGAGGTAGAAAGTCTAAAGCTAAGTTCCAAAGCAGAAAGGCTAACATGTAACAGTTTGATAGATATTGACTGAGATCCTACCTGTGCATGTAGCTCCACAAGCACAGCTTTGTGTCGCCCCTCCTGGCAGCTATCAAGTCCTAAGAAGACCCTTTGCCACTGTTGCTTACTGGTGGGGGAGGGAGAATAGAGCTAATTCAGACCGTAGAGAAGCAGTTGGTCTCAGGTCACTCATGGGGGAAAGAAATGAGGGCGCACTCTCAAATGGAATGCACCTGCCTTTTCCTTCCCTGGGAACTCAAAGAGCCTGGATCTTCATGGACTAAATACACTTCTCCCTGCTTCCTCCACCTGTGAGCAACATCAGCTTCCACTTACATGCACAAAACTCACTAACAGGATGCTGGCTGCTGTCTATAGCATATGGCAAAGCTCTGTAGCCAACACAAACAAAATCACACAGCCTTCTCAGAATGTAATCAGATTTAACTACCAACTACCTGTTAAACAGAAACATTTTTGAACTGGAGTCAGATTTATAAAGAAAAACATCTCAAGTGTTCAGTTATTAAATACAATAAAATCAAACAACTACATGCCTGTTTGATCTAGCCCATACGTTGTGAAGTTACTGGACAGTTATGTTCGAGACAAGTCACAAAATTGCCTTAGCTGAATTGTTCCCAAGAGACCATTACATCTTTTAGTTTGCCATTTTTCACTTATATAGTAAAAGTTGATACATATATATACATACATACACATTTCTTCTGCTACTGTTTCCATACTTTCTCCTAAAGCAGTGGTTCTCAACCTTCCTAATGCCGTGACCCCTAAATACAGTTCCTCATGTTGTGGTGACCCCCAACCATAAAATCATTTTCATTATTTATTTATTTATTTATTATTTATTTAGTTAGTTATTTAGTTAGTTACTTCCAACATCAAATAGATTGGAAACACTGCCCTAAATCACTGCTCTGGATAGACTTCTAATGCCTAAAACTGGTAACCCTCCCCCTTTTTTAAGCACAGAAAGCGTCCATCAATGCCAAAATTAAGGCAGTAGTTCTCGTTCTGAATGTTGGGTTTCCACAGTTCAAAAAGCCAGTCACTCCCAAAGGCAATGCCGAAAACACACACATTTTACACGAGGCGCAGGGAGGAAAGGACAGGGAGAGAGGAAAGATGGCAGCAGAATAAGCAGACGCGTTTTGTTTCCCTCCCTCCCTCCCTTAAAGGGAGTGCGGACGCTGAACATACAAAAAGTGAGGAATGCAAGACAGTCAGGGCGAAGAACACAACACGTGCATGTGGCAAGCGCCAAGGGTCCACGCACAACAAAAGCGAGAGGAGAAAGTCATCCTGGCTATTTCTGCACTAGACTGTTATAGCACTATTATTCCACTTTCACCATCCCGTGGAATCCTGGGGTTTGCAGTTTGAACCCCAGTGCAGGGGTCTCAGAAGCACTGCTCCCATTGGCTGTGAGGCCACCTTCTTTTAAAAGGGGGGCAGGATTGAGGAGCGGCGACCCCTCTGAAATGGTTGTTCGACCCCCAAAGGGGTCCCGACCCCCAGGTTGAGAACCACTGTCCTAAAGGAACTTACCCATTTTTTTAATGAATTAGCCAAGAATTAAATTAATTCCATGGTAAAAGGTAAGATCCCTAAGATCCCTAATACTCTGTAATCAGGGTATAAACTAAGGCTGGCATCCTGTTATTCAATTATAATAAGTTAGACTTCTAACAACATAACTGTTTCCTATACACATTTACAATCGTGGTACTGTTGCCACAATTTTAAATGCTCTTGAAACCCACCTTAAAACTCAGTGAGCCATCCCAAATGACAGAGTTCTGTGGCACTGGTAAGTAGAGCATCATAAAATGAGCAGAAGCAGGGTGCTCTGCATAGTCTTGTTGCAACTCTTTGTTGCAGTGTTGCTCACTAGCAAGCAAGCGCTGGTAACATTATCCTACAGTTCCTCACTCGCCAGCCTAGCGGAACTTCATCACTCAGGATGGGTGACTGGCTTTTAAGGTGGGTTTTGGGGGTCAGACAGGGAGCTAAAGCATAGCTACAATATGGTAGCTATGCCTTTGATGAAGGATCTCAGTCTAAATATAATATAATGGCTGCTGCAATCCTGTTGAAAATGCTGGTAAAATAGCATCAGAGATAAGAACAGAAGGGGAGACACACATCTCTACAAGATAAATGTCTCAGAAGAGATCTGAGTATAATTAATTCTCCCGTCAGCTCCTCATCACTTCCAAACACTTTCAATATATAAAGTATTCACTGGTTCACTGAACTTGAAAACAACTGGATGCAACACTGACTGGTCAATCTTGTTGTTGTGTGCCTTCAAGTAGTTTCCAACTTATGGTGACCCTAAGGCAAACCTATCACAGAGTTTTCTGGGCTGGGAGTGTGTAATGTGCCCAAGGTCACCCAACGGGTTTCTATGGCAGGGCAGGGAACTGAACCCTGGTCTCCACAGTTGTTGCCCAACCTACATCACATTGAATAAATAGGCCCAGTATTCTAATATGCCTTCTTGACTGCATGGGATATACCTAATAAAGTGTTAACCAAACAGGCATACTAGACGAGAAGAAACAAGATCACGGCCAGGTTTTCAGGAGGAAGAGAGCAGTCAATCCAACTTACCTTCCCGCCATATTGCTCCAACTTTTGCAAAGCATCCGTAGTTTGTTCTTTGAACTTCTTACTCATTTGTCTCTTTGAAAGCTGTGGTAAAAATAAAATGCAAAAGCTGGTTTTATGTTGGAAAGTTATGCTCATCTTTGAAACAGCAGCTTCCCTATATTAGCTGTATACAGAAGTATCAATTACACTGCAAATGAGGACTCTGCGACTTTAACTGCTAAGATGGAGTCTTAACTTCATGGATTTGGAGGCCTGGATGATTGTAAGATCTGTCTAGTTCTTCCATGATTCATGAGCCAACCAGCAGAGTCTCAGAAGGAGCCTAATAAAAGTATTCAGGTGCCAGCATGGGAAAAAGTAGGGATGAGGGTTTATCATCATCTGTTAGGTCATAAAACACAACTAAGGAGCTATATTCATCTTGGTATACTACAAGTTGTGTTGACATCTTCTGCTTTAAGAGAACCATAATGTTAATATGGCTTCAACTAAGGTGAGTAACTGATGCAGGTTCAGAGGCCAAGTTTCTGCTCATGGACTGCCAAAATGTAAAAAACAAAAATGGAAATGGCCAAAATTCCACGTCTTAGTTTTGAAAAACTTGCAATTTTTGATATTAAACAGTCCACAGGGAGCCCAGCAACCTATTTCAAAGTGGAATAGCTGCTTCTGGAATTTTCCATGAGTGACCATCCATCTCCCCTTTTTGGCTAGGAAAAGGACAGTCAAAGTACTCTGGAGTCATCAAGGGCTGCAAAAACAGCCTTTTGAAAATGCATGCAGCACCAGAAGTGCATCTGCCCATCAAGCCTTAAATACAAAAAAGAGCAGAAGGTGGACATGATTCTAAATCTCTAAATGATTTGCAATGGATCGATAAGAACTCGTAACTCCCAGTTGTTTAACAGAGGCATCTCAGTTATACTACATTTTAAAAGATTTATAACATGTTTGATTATATCCAAGGATCGAAGAAAGCAACACAATCTATATAAAAAATTTATTTTTAAGAAGTTATTTAAAGCATTCCAGGAAATACCCACAATTCAGCACAGGATCAGAACAGATAGGTCAGAATCCAGCTATAGTCACTGAGATGCCAAAATACAATTAGCACCAGCATCACTTGGAAGGAAGACTTTCCATTACTGCAGTGTTATCAGTTAAAAAAAAAGTCCTCTTTTGTATCTCTACCTAACATATTGTTCCCAGCAGTGAGATGCAGAAGACACCCACTAAGCAGCTCTTAACATTTGGGCAGGTGTATACAGAGAAAGAGAGAGTGTTCCTCAGATATTGATTCCTAAAACATGGGCTTTTAGCATGAACACAATAGGCCCTGCAGGTAAGAGTAGTGCGTAGAAAAAGCTGCTGACAGATGCAGATTCATAAGTCCTGTCAGCTGCAAAATCCCCCCGAGCATTCAGGAATCCTGGGTTGGGTGGGGTGGACCATTTTAACCAGTAATGTAGTCCTTTAAACCCTCACAAACACTGACCATTCTTCATCCACCCCATTGCAAAATGCATATCCAGGAAATAACTTGCCTCATGGGTCAGGCTAACAATGTTCTGAAACAGCCCCTGGACTATAATGGGGGACAATCTCCAGCTTGCCTCATCTAAGATAACTACAAGTTGATTTTTTTGTGTGTGTGAAAGGATGTGAAGCCTGGTAAAGCAAATTTGTGGATTTGAAATTCTGTAAAACAAACGGTATGTTATTCGTATTAGGCTCCAGCTGGTAAACCTTGGGGTTCCAGGGGAAAAAAGCACATTCTGCAAACCTGAAGCCTACTCACCCATTTTAACAATTAGATCACAGAGTCCAGATCATGCTATGCCATAACCGAATTCAAATACTTCTCAAGATTTCTGAAGACAATGCAGACAAGTAGCTATCAAATATAGTTGTACTCACACTTGAAAGCAGATGTTTCAAATGGTCATTAAGTGCAGGTCCAACAACAGCACTAAGTTGTACCAAAGCATCTAGTCCCCTTTCAAATACTTCATCATTTGAATGGGCCTTTTAAGAAAAGCAAAAGCAATTAATCCAATGGCTACCCAGTTTAATAATCCTCTGCTAAGATGTATGTGCTCTAGAAAAGCAATCTCCTACTAGACCAGAAATTAGCCCCCACAGTGCACCCACCTGTTCCTTGTTTATGTGCCAATATGAACAAGTTGAGAAGTATTTAGATTGCAATCCTTTGCTTTTCTTTAAATCTGAGATTCCTTTAAATTTTACATACGTACTCATGTGACTAATATCAATGAACCATATTTTTAATATTCACATCACAAGCCTGAGCATACTTATGTGACAAAAGTTCCAGTGTGTTCTAGTATCCTAATCTATAACCTTTAAATTTATTCATCTGGATTACAGAAACACTTACTAAAACACACTACCTGCTTTATACTCTGACAAGGTTATAGTCTCCAACTACTTCTACTGAAGAGACACAATGAAAAACACCAATAGATAGCCCTTTGCAATTAATTTAGATATTTATCTATGTTATTGTTAAATTAATTAATGGCATATAGATTATCTGGATGTAATATAAAATCAAGTTCTAAGGATTTAGTGAATGTTACACACTTAAAAGCAGGTTCTGAATTGCAGAACACTGTTGGGTTCATCCTAGTGTTGTCAGATGAGTAACCTACTCATGCTATAGAACTATCTTTTCCTCTCCAGTCCCCTGCAATCTCCAAGCCAATCTGTTCCAGAAGATTCCCCAGCCCTCAAAACAAGAATGGGATAAGGTACAAGAAAGATGGAAATTGCTGGCTTTTTGCTGTAATAATAAACTTGTAGAAAGATGGAAATCCATCCTAATGACAGATGTTTTATTGGCTACTGAATGCAATCCAATGACAACAGGCTTCACAGCTATAGCAAGACAAAGGATTCAAGTTAGGCACTTTCACAGGTCTGATATAGTGGGCACCTTCTTCAAAGAAGAAGACATGAGCAGAATTAGAAAAAAATGTTTCTGAAAAATAAGTTGTGCCCGCTGCCCCCCCTAAAAAATCAGTTGCTCAAATAAAAATTATTCTTCACTACAATTATCTGGCATTTCTGCAGCTAATAAAAGCTCAACACAAAGAAGAATAATCCACATACACAAAACTCTGGAGAATTCAATAAATTATCAAGTCACCTTGTGAACACCTCCCAGGATGATGATGATATCATCAGTTAGTTTTATAGCTCCATCATGATGCTTTACAAGTAAAACAACAACAAAACAGTTCTCTGCCCTCAAGCTCACAATCTAATTTAAGATATGACACAAAAGGAAAAGGGGATGACACTGTGGGAAGGGATTAACTCCAGGAGATACTGCATTTTCTTCTGAGAGAGCTCCGAGGTCAGATCAATGGCACTTAGGATGGAAGGAAGGCATTTCATCTGCTTCGGGGCCTAGGCATGATGCAGCTGCACCTATGTTTTCTTCTCTCCCTCTGCGGACAAGCAGTGGCAACTTGGATGGAGGGAAGGCATTTCATCTGCTTTTGGGCCTAATGGCATAATGGAACTGTGCCTATCTGACTAAACATATTGCTATGGAGAAAAAGTCTTATTTCATTCTTCTGGTAGTACTGCTTTAATTTACTATAACTCTGTGTATAGGCAATTTCCCAAGGCAGCCCTGCCCAGACTCACTGAAGACTGGCAACTATAAACAAGCATCTCTGGCAGTGGCAGCAAGGATGTCTTCCAAAGAAGGAGAGAGGGCAAGAAAGAGTAGAGAGAGAGATGGAAATGGGTGGCAGTGCAGGGAATGGACAGTGGGCGTGACACATACACACATTTTGATATTTGCTGTTTTTGCACTTTTGCAAGAATCCTGCACCCCTAAACCTAAGCAAATGTGAAGGGCTGATTGTATTAGTTGCTTTTTAGACACTTCCCTTACACTGCTCATCTCTGTATTTATTCTATAAGATGCCAATTCTCACCAACCATACACTTGTAGGTGGTTGTTGTGACATTTTGGTTTAAATAATGGATTGCAATATTCAATTTATTATAAAAAGGGGTTCAAACAGAGTTTGGGCAATACTCTTCTGAGTGTCTGGTGGGCAACTCAGATGGTGCTGTTCCCTAAAGCCTTTGGTCCTTGAAATTTCTCTGCCAATTTAATTTAGTTTAATTTAATTTTCAATTATTTTCAAGGAAGGCTCCTGGCTGGGTTTTTTTAAACGATTTTTCAGTTATACATCTCCTCAAGGTCCCCTATGTGATATATACGTATGTACATCCCAAATAATTTTGCTAAATAGGTGCAAATTGTACTCTACTATAAGAGGGACAGGGACAACATTGGCCCCATGCTTTAAGGAGGGGATGCAGTCAACTAAAACTGAAACCAGTTCCTTATGTTTGTTTTTTGTATGTGTTTGGCATGTGAATAATGCATATTCACATGCCACATCAGCAGCAGCTTGCCATTTTTGTTCCCAGGGAAGTTGTGAGAAGGAGTTTTAAAAAAAGAAAAACAAAACAATCTATGGTCACCATGAGTGACTAACACCAATGGAAGACAAGATTTTTGGCCTCAAGAGCTACAGCTGGTGTTGGCTGGTGGGGAAGGGGGCTGATGACCATACATCTGTGAGCATACACAAACATATTTCCCTTCCTTACATCGGAGTCTGTGGGGATGGCAAACCTCCTCTCTCAACCTGGTAAGGTCAGACATCCCACATAAACTGGAAACTACACCGAAACTGGCATTATTAATAATGGCAGAAATATCAATTTAAGCAGCAAAATCACTTGGAAATGGAAGAGACATTTACTGGGTGCTGGAAGGAAATAAAAAGGGGCTGTCACAGGTGGCCAAGCCACATGTGTCCCACAGGTTGTGCAACCCATCCCATGTATTCAGTGACAAGCTGTATAATGCTTTTCTTAAATTTCTTGTAACAGGTATAGCCACAGCCACTTACATCCATTCACGGCAATCTGAAAGGCAACTTATGCAAATACGAAACATTAGAACCAAAATGGTGCTGGGAGTTTCTGTATGGCTGTAGTTGTGGCATATGAGTGAAATGTTTCTCATTGGAAGAATGATTTTTAAAAAAACACACAACCTTTTCACTTTCAAGTTCATTCCTTTTTTTAATCTGGCATTTCATCATCTACACTGGAAGCTTCTGTGCAAAAAAATTAGTGTATTAAAGGAATGTGGGCACTGTAGCTCACATACTTTCTAAACCTCTACAAATAAAAAAAAATGATAATAGTTCTCCCACTGTAGGTAAAGTATAGCAAATCTCCTATCATTCTTAGGTATATGTCTATAGGACCCAGGAGGATAAAAATCTGGAAAAAAAAGAAAAAGAATTATGAATCTGTAATCTACCATTCAGCACTTTTGCCCATGTGCTGGTAACTGCGGTCATCACCAGTTAAAGCAAAACTGTTAATGATACCATAAACTGAATTTATATTTCACAAATAAAGAGTCATACCAAAGCAGCTTTTAACACAGGAACAAGCCGAGGCAGCAATGGAATGGCTTTCTGAGCAGCACCTTCCACCAAGAGTAATTCTTTAAAACCTTCCTTGGAAACAAATGTATGTGGATGCCTTGTTTCTCTTAGCCCCTGTGATAGTGGTACAACATTATATTAAGATTCAGCTGTCTCCACCAACCTGGACACAAAAAATACCACTTAAAATACAGTAAGCTTTAGCAGAGTTTCTTACAGATTTTCAAAACGCACTTATGCCACCTTGTGGCTCTGTCAAACACAAACTTGTTAGGAAGCATTACATACTAAAACTATTCAAGTAGCCAAGCAAACAGCTCATCTTCTTAACATAGCAACTTTTTGGTTGTTTTTTTTTAATATATAAGCACTTCTTCTTGTAGTCAGAAAGAAAAATAATCAACACAAGTTGTAAGCAGTTTGCTTGTGTAGGAACAGATAAAATTCAGAAACACAGAAAAACACAAATGCCTAAAAAATGTTGCATTTAGTTTGATATACTGTAGCTCAGCCTCAAAGCTTAAATTTGGTGACATTCTAACATTATTTTCATGTATGCTCGTTCGTGCAGAAGAAAGTAAATTCCAAAACAACCCAAACCTAATGCACAAAAGAGATGCCAGCAAACAAATTCATGTTTTCCATCACTGTCTACCATTCTGTTTCTTCTTAGAGAATATATATAACATGGGCTACAGTATTAATGGTTTACGATAAATTGACTTCTTCTGGATTATGTAGATTAAAAACAGACTTCCTTAAGTATCTTAGTAGATACTTAAGTCTTCCTGAAGTATTTTTTTAAAAGATCTGACATCTCTAATTTTCCATCTATTAATATAGATGCTTATTATAAGTAATGTTGCTGTGATTGTTTCGCTAGTGCCAGGCTCTCATTACAAAAATAGCCACAGGATTTGGACTATGCATGTGTGACTATTTGGAAACTGTGCATTACCAACCTGTGCATTTGTGTATGCATCTGTCAACTTATGATAACCTCATGAACTGTACAGTTTTTTAAGGCAAGGAATACACAGAGGCAGTTTGTCATTGCCTTCCTCTGAAACATGGCCTATAGCACTTGGTATTCCTTGGTGGCCTCTCCAGTATGAAAAAAGGACAGTATCAGTTTTACTCTGAAGAAACAAATGGGTTACCTCTGCAAAAGTTATAAGAAGAGGATCAAATGGAAGAGTTTCAGGCAGACAATCCCACTGCAACTTGTGTTTTACAGAGCCATGAATTAACCTGGAAGAAAAGAGAACATTATGAAACATCAACAATAAACAAGAAAGCAGTATTGTCTCTTCACTTTATGAGAAAAACTCTAAAATATTTTCTTCCTAAAGTCTTAATCTTCTGTAAGTTAAAGTGCACTTTGTTCACCTTTTCTATGTATCTTCTATTGGGGATGATACTTGGACAGTATTTCATTAAAGCTCTGACATCTAAATCCAATTGATACTTTAAGGTCTAATTCCGATTGCTAATCTGAAATTGAATAAACTCATTGAAATAAAATGTTAAATGCTATGTCAACACTTAATATAAATCCTATTGATTCAGAAGGTCTAGCAACTTAAACTAGCTTTCAACACAGCTATCTGGCAGAAAAACCCACTGAATTCAGTAAGACTTAATTGTGAATAAACATGCACTTTTTTATACTCTAAAAAAGTAATGTTATTTTTCTAATTTAATACAGTTGTATCTTCAAATAAAAAAGATAATCATTTTATCTTTTACTAGTTATTAAAGATGAACAGAATTCTGTCTTGCCTAATATATAATTTTGTGAGACATTTTATGACAACAGCAAAGTTCACTGATTTCAATTAATATTAACAAACAAAAATTGTAGGTCAAAATCCTGCATCATGGGAGATTAGAGAAAAGCACAGAAGCCAGGCAGTCCTGCCAATGGATTCCTAAATTACTGTGGAACAGCATGGTGAGCAATGAAAGGTCCAGCCCTTTCCTGCAAGGTGTTCAGGATTGTCAGGAGAGGATTGGATGCATCTTCACTCTTTACTCTGCTCCCCAATAGATCGGAAATTCCTCTGTTGGAGGGACTGCCTGGCTTCTATGGTAGGCTTTAAGTCATTGCAATGATGCAATGAACATAAAGATGAATTCCCAAATTTACAATTCTATAAGATGGGCTTACAACATCATACATTCTGAACAGAATACCAGACTTAATATATGATATGCTTCTTGTAATTTGAAACATATGTTTCTATGAGTAGTAACATAAGAAATATTATGACCATATTAAATCTCTGTTCTACTTATGTGAAAATTAGCCTTTCCAAGTCAGAAGAAGAAAGGACCATTAGTGGTTCTATCACTGCCTGTAGATGTTTTTCTCTTAGCTTCTATCCACATGCTGCACAAACCTGTACATATCAACCCACAAATAACACTCACTTCACTTAATAGACCTTACTCCCAGGATGTGCACAGGACTGCAGCTCGAGCAGGCAAAAAGCCCCTTATGAAGTGAAGCTGAAGAACTAAAACAGATTTCTTTAGAGGAGTAATACTGCATTCCATTATTCATGTTCAAAGCAGCTAACAACAACAACAACAACAACACATTAAAAATTGGGAAACCTATCAAATCATTAGAATTAGCAACAAAAACTCATCAAAAAATAAAAACCAAAATAAGTGATGCTATAATGTAACAGAAGACAACATAAATCATCAGTAAAACACTATCTTGAGCAACATGTTAAAGAAAATTAAAAAGAGCGATCTTACATATCAGAAGCCAATCTAATCAGAAAAGTTATCATATGGCAATGAAAATGAGGGGCTGAGATGCCTTCTCTAGGGCAGATGTGTTATGGTCGATTCAAACATAGATGTTTGTTTGTTTGATGTTTTCCATGTGGTACATGAATCTAAATTCACAGATGTAACTTTCAAAACACCATATAAACATTCATGTGTTAATGAATATCATTCACATATCCAGTTCCCAGTTTTCAAATGATGTGTATGTATACGTGAACCAATGCTTCCTTCCATTCACAGAAATTCCCACTTGCATATTAAGCAAAGCAACCCAACTGGATAGGGAAGATAAAATCTGATGGTAAAAAAACCCAAGGGTGATTGAGGTTTCTGTGCTTTTGATGCTCAGTCACTGAATACAACATTTATGTTCATGAACAAACAATAAAGTAATGAATTCTTGAGTATACACAACCTATTGCTTCAATATATCCAGTCTGCTCAATCAGATATTACTAGAACCTACGAGTTACCTGCAAGGAATGCCCCCTTTAGAGTAAATGGCAGCAAAGGCAGAAGGAGCTCTTGACTGAACACCGAACTAAAAAAAAAAAAAAAGGTAAAGCCACATTAGTCAATGTGCAAGATTAATTCAGTTAAAATTTTGAAAATGGGCTCATGCCAGGCAAAGCTCATTCAAGTTTTAGTTTATTCAATGTAAAATCACTCTCACAGAAATCAGTATACTTGGAAGTGCTTGGTGAATGGTCCTGCATGTTATGCATACATGCATCACAGCATACCTAAAAACGTAAGAACATTGCCAAAACACAAATTTTATACTCGGAAGGAAGAATAAATTAAAGATTAAGTAAACGGAAAACAAGATTTTCATAATGTTTGGCAGAAAAAGCCCTAAGGATAAGCAGGGACGAGTTGTGTTCAGAATAATTTCCTATCATACGACATATATACTAATAGGTTTCTAGATTCAAGTTCTGTGTAAAGAAAGTTAAGCATCCTTGAGAAAACACTTTTTTTTTATTTTCCAAAACAGCTCTCAAAAATTATTCAGCAATACTGGAAACTGGAAAAAAATACCTTCCAATTTAACATACAGATAGGCATCTGCACTATCCTTTTTCCCAGGCAAGCAGATATGACAAATGCCACAATAACAACAACCAAAGGGAATGCTGGGGAAAGCCTCTGAAGTGCTTTACTAATAAGGGGCAACCATATAAAACTGTCCATGCTGGTCTCTTATTTTCTACACAAAGATACAGCCTGCCCCAAACCCCCGTTCTAAAACAAAACAGGAGCTCCCTCTCCATAAAGAGGAGGAAATAGAGTGGGAGCCCTAACAGAAGGAAGAGGAGAGGCTCAGAAGATCATCACCACAAAGGCTGCAGTAATGTCTTAGGATTAATTTTCTTCTCAGTGGTTGCTCCCACCCAGTGGAACACTTCACCACAGGAGGCTAGGCATGCCTCCTGCCTGCTCTGCTTTCATCAACAAAAGGCTTTTATGTAAGCTGGGTAGCTTCATTTATTAACTGTTGTACTGGAATATCCTTTTAAGTGTTTTTATGATTTTATATCTGTTTAATGTTTCTAATTGTTTTGAATGTATTTAATATTTTTAATGTTTTTAATGTGTATTTATTGTTGGAAGCTGCCTTGGATCTCAGTTCTGGGAGAAAGGCAGCCTAGAAATACAATAGATAGATAGATAGATAGATCATTACATCATTGGTCATTAATAATATGAAATTCCAAAAATAAAACAAGCTTTGACTATATATTTGCTCAGTACGTTTTCTTTCTTCTTTCCTTCTTTCTTTGCATTAAATTAAAACTGTGAAAGTACTAGTAATTAGAATCTTGTAAGAGAACAATGAACTTTTGTTAGATGTCTAATGGAGTATAAGAAATGCAGCTCTATCTATTATTTCTACACCTTTATACAGTAAGCCCTTCTGAAACATGAACATCTAGAACTATTTAGCACAAATGTGCTAGAAGAATCATTTTCCACAGTAACCATGACTCTATTTTGGTTTGTGATGAGCTACTACCTAGGAAGAGGTAGTCCTGAAGCTATTACTTTTTATAAATACACACAAGTATAGTATCTTCTGATCATTTAGCAAGGTACTGGGATAACTTTTAAGACATTCAAAGAAGAATTGAGTTGCAATCTCAGCTTTTCCAAAAAGGAGTATTAAGAATCAATAATAATATTAGCCCAGGATTTAAGAGAGGATTGCCGAAGGGGGGAACTCTGTTCCACCAAAGAGAATGTGAGATAGATCTTTCTGGCTGCTGCTCCTAGGTTCTGGAACAATTTGTGAAAACAGGCTAGGCTGGCTCCCTCTCCTTCTGCTAGCAAAGACATTTCTTCTTCATTGGCATGCTGGTTTGCCATTGAAGTGGGTTTAACCAAGTAGGGACTCTTAAATCTTTCAGTTTTGTTAATTTTATTATGTTTTAATGAATGTTCTACTTCTAATTTATATTTTATTGGTAACTGACTTGAAACACTACTTCTGACCCAAAGGTGAAATACATTTTAACAAATTAAATAAGCAATTAAATAAAGCAGGACTAATATCAGCAGTTAAATTAGCCAGAGACCAGCATGATGCCCCAGATACATGGTGAGTGATCTATGTACATTTTGCTTCTTGTGCTACTACTAGAATTTTTTTACCTATGGGAGAGTAGTTGTACAAAACCTATCACAGTTTAAATGAGCTGTAGCAATTTGCTCTACACATGCCAGACCAATAATAGGAGCTGTAGGGATTGTACTTATCAGCTCATCCTTTCCTTGTTTTTTTTAAAAAAATCACTTGATCTGTCTTAAGGTATCATGTGGAGCTATGTTTTTCAAAAATTTTGTTACATGATATCCATACCTACCGGATCAATTGTTTTGGGATTAAGTCTGTCACTGGGCCGAGGCTGTGGTTTAATTACAGAATCTGGAGTAGATGTAGACAGTGTCTTTTCTTTCCGTGTCACAGTCTTCTCTTTCATTAGAGAGCCTGAAGACATTCGTTTACCAATGTTTCCTGGAATATAAAAAATCTTTTAGAATCCAATAAAATGCTAGATGAAATTAGCGACAGGATTTGTGTTATTAATGTGAAAAATGAAAAAGAATTAGTCTGATAAAAATAAAATACCTCTACCTCAGATAATATTGAACAGTGAAGACACATACCAGCCAGTCCTTGTCTGAAACTTGTGCCTTCAGATTTCTTTGTTTGCTGCATGCCTCCTTGGAAGACTTTGTATGGTCACCTGGAGCAAAGGAAAATCAATGCCAGTTCTACTTTCTCTAGTCTTATCGGACAATTTTTGAATATAGTGTTTAAACAGAAGAGTTAACATAGAGGAGGACAACATACATTATGATCTAGGGACATCTGGTGGAATCAACACAGGGTTAAGCAAGCATTATCTCTGATCATCGTATTTGTTTGTGACAGACATACCAAAGAAGAAATGTTTAGACAGAAATAAGATACTAGGGTAGTCAGAATCTTGGTCTCCTCCAGCAAGGCTTCTCTCATGGGAGTAAGCTTGATTGAAGTAAGTGGGCTTCCATACCCTCCAACATTTCACAGATGAAAATCAGGACACATACAGCCAAGCAACACCAGAATGTGGGCAAGACGTCAAAAGTTACTAATAAGCCAGAGCACACCAACTAGGAGAGGCTGCAGCAGCTTAGCTTTGCCTCTCTCTGCTGGGAAGAGCAAGACACCAGGAAACACCCCACAGGTCACGGAGTGCGAAACTACTTTTATGCTTTGAACTCAAGCCATTTCTGCACTACACTGTCATAGCGCTATTATTCCACTTTCAACATCCCTTGGAATTCTGGGATTTGCAGCTTGGGGAGGGGCATTTAGAATTCACAGCCAGAGAGCTCTTTGGCCTCAGTAAACTACAAACCCCAGAATTCCTCAGGATGTTGAAAGTAGAATAACAGCATTATAACAGTGTGGTGCAGAAAGACCTTATGTTAAGTCAACACTTACCTAAATCCAATTGGTTCATTCTAGTCACATTTAGCAATTGGATATAGACCTATACACAGTAATATTGCTACAATTCCACTTAGGTAGTTCCAGCCCACTAGATGTTTTGGATGATGATTCCCACAATTGCTTGCCATTGGCTGTGGCAGGGCTGTTGAGAATTGTAGATCAAAATATTGGGGGCTGTTTCACATTACAGAATTATAAGCACTATGGTTCCTCTCTGGCCATTTCTGCACTACAGTGTTCTAGTGCTATTATTCCACTTTCAACATCCCGTGGAATTCTGGGATTTGCAGCTTAGGGAGGGGCCTTTAGAATTCTCAACCAGGGAGCTCTTTGGCCTCAGTAAACTACAAACCCCAGAATTCCACAGGATGCTGAAAGTGGAACAATAGCGCTATGACAGTCCAGTGCGGAAATGGCCTCTGTCTCCACCAACTGAAGCAAGCGGAGGAGGACAAAGGCAGGAAGTGGGAGTGGAAGAGAGAAACTGGGACCTCTTAAAAGCAGCTGAAAGGGGGGGAGAGTAAAGGTTTAATCAGGACGGTCCCTGCCCAGTGTGGACGGCTGGAGGGTATGGGATTCCCGTCCTAAGCAAACACGATCAGTTTTGTCTACCACTCAAGACTTTTCAGTGCTAAAACCCGTCTGAAAACGATCTGCTTCTCTTCCTTGAAAACGTCCAGTCTAGCAGTAGCTAAAGAGCAGCTGCGGCGAAGATCAGGTGGAGTCCCCAGGGGGTGGGGAAAACACTCTGCACATGCTCAGAGAGCGTGTTGACAAGGCCTCGAGGCGAACTCCAGCAACTGGGCCTCTGGCACCCCGGCCTCAGACGAAGACGGGACGGGGGCGGGGGGGCGGAGCAGCCACAGGCGAGGGCGACCTAGGACCCAGGGTCTCCTCTCTGCGGGAGAGGGCGCTGGGTCGGGGTGCGGGGCGGGGGGGCCATGGCCGCTGTGGACCCTACAAGGAGGGCGTGGAGAATCAGGGTCCTCCCCACTTACCAGTTCCTCCGAGGGAAGAGACGGCGAGGGCGACTGAAATCCACCCCCCTCCCCTCTCGCTCCGGCCCCGCAGGAAGCGCGAGCTCTCCTGCCCTGCGCCGCTCCGGCGCCGTTGCTAAGGAAGTTACGGGCCGCCGCGAGGCCAAAATGCCTCGAAAATCAGAGGCGAGCGCGGGTTGGGAATTGAGAAGGAAAAGGAGTGGGCGGGGGTCTCCTCGTGGCGGGAGCGCCTCGTTTTCTGCTTAGCGGTTCTCTTGAGGGAGAAAGCGAAGCGCTTACTGTTCTGTTTTTATGTTGGTTACAGTGGCCATTTCCGCACTAGCCTGTTCTAGCGCGATGATTCCACTTTCAACATCCTCTGGAATCCTGGGGTTTGCAGTTCAGGGAGGGGCATTTAGCATTCTTAGCCAGAGAGCTCTCCGGCCGGCCCCTCCCGAAACTGCAAACCCCAGGATTCCAGAGGATGTTGAAAGTGGAATCATCGCGCTAGAACAGGCTAGTGCGGAAATGGCCACTAGTCACGACCTCAGAGAACGCTGCGTGCTGTTTAGTTCTTTGTCACTGCTCTGTATCCAACCCTCTAGACTGTATTTGAGGGTGGGAAGCGGGAAGGCGGTCCCCCTAGCGCATTTTAAAGCTGTCCCTGGGTTTTAGGGTGGACTGGGGAGTTGGTTTGAAACTTTCATTTATATATTGCCCTGGGCCATTTCCGCACTGGACTGTTATAGCGCTATTATTCCACTTTCAACCTCCTATGGAATCTTGGGGTTTGCAGTTTAGGGAGGGGCCTCAAGGTATGGAGGACAAAATGTGAGGGAAGGTTGAAGGAGCTGGGCATGAGCAATTTGGTGAACCGCAGACTGCAGTCTTTAGTCAAGGACTGTCACAGGAAGGAGGTTGCAGGCTTATTCTCTGCTGCCCCAGAGGGTGGGACCAGGTAATGGTTTGAAGTTACAGGAGATTAGATTTCAACTGAACATTAGAAGGAACTTCTTGATAGTAAGAGTGGTTTGGCAGTGGAATCAATGACCTAGGTAGTGAGGGCTCCTTCTATGGACTTCAAAAAGAGGCTGGATCACTACCTGTTGAGGATGCTTTAGCTGGAGATTGTGCACTGATTGGGGGGTTGGACTAGATGGCCTATGGGGCCCCTTCCAACTATAGTTCTATGAGTCTATAACCATCAAGCTACACTAAACACAGTGAAGGTCATTTTTAAGTAGATATTGTCCTCGTAAAAGTCATATTTAAGGATGTGTCAGTGATAATGGGTGGGAAAAGTAACTTGCCCTCCCTCTGAAAGCAGGCAAAATTAATACCCTGATTTTCAATGTTGACCCCTCCCAGTTAAAAACCATTCTGAGGTCCCTGATCAATTTAGTTCAATTCTGATTGATTATTGCTGAGGAAGCTCAACTACATAGGAATCTGGGAGGTCCAATTTTGCTAAATCATTTTGAGGGGAGAGCTCTGTCTCCTCTTGCCTGGTCTGAGCGGGGCTTGAGGTCCTCTTCCCTTCTGAGATCCATGAATGAGGGCATTTACAACTAAATATGCTTGTGCAAAGAAAACATTCATACAGTTACTCATAGGCAAAGCCCCAGTATGTTCAACAGAACAAACAGCCCCTCAAAGAGGTGTGTACAGAACTGCAGTATTACTCGTCCTCATCCTGGTATCTCAAACTGAACCCTGACCTGTTTGCAAAGTGCTCTGGGGCATCTCTGTCTTAGAACACTCTCATCCCCTGGTGCTGCTGAGAAATAATAGGAATTTTTTTTTCATTCAAGTACATGTAGTTCAAGCCTTGCCTAAATACCCTAAAGCAGGGCTTTCCAAACGGTGTGCCACAACACATTAGTGTGCTGCCTGAAGTGTGTAGGTGTGTTGCCTACAATCTTGGAAATACATGTTATTATATGTATTATTATAAATCATATATTTTTAAAAATATATGAAAGGTTTTCATGAGATACGTTGTTTTCCCATCCATTTTGTTAATTACTATTTGTGTATGTGTCTGTATGTCTTATAACGGGTTAGTTTAACCTCTGGTTTGGTAGTAAAACTGAAATTACTGTGTCGCGAAATGATGCATGTCTAAAAAGTGTGTCACCAACATGAAAAGTTTGAAAAGCTCTGCCCTAAAGGTACCAGATCCCTTCTGATCTTGGAAGCTAAGCAGGGTCAGCCCTGGTTAGTGATTGGATGGGAGACCACCAACAAATACCAGGTGCTGTAGGCTATATTTCAGAGGAGGAAACTGGCAAAACCACCTCTGTGTATTCATTGCCTAAGAAAGCCCACGTGACTTCAAGGCACATACACACACAGAGATGCAGTTTGACTCTGTGTGGAGGAAATAAACTCTGGGAAAACAAAACCTAACCGCCTGGCCTCCCAGACTCTGGCTACATGAAACAACAAACAATAAACTTCTCAGGCAGCATAGAATCCATCCAAACTGAAGCATGTCCAGACCCCATTGATTTCAATAAGAAAGCGCCTCTTTATCACTGCTATCTTATGTACCTGCTCAGAACTAAGCCAAATTAAATTCAGCCAGTAAAGCTCGAACCTCTTCTCCATTTAAATTGGATTCTCCCCCACTTAAATCAATAGGACTCCAAAAGTGCTCCATTCTGGATGGATTGTACCCAAAGAGGTTTGTTGTGGTTTGTGTATCCTCTTATTTAGAGATTGGCTCACTCATCAAGGAGTGGGGAGAGTGGGGATGAGCTCGCTCACACCCAGCCAGTGCATGAGCTACAGGCACAGTAGGAGCTGATTTGAAATAAAAACTGAGTTTGGGAAAATTACTTTTTGGATTACAACTCCCAGAATCCCTTAGGGTTGTAGTAAAAAAAGGTAACTTTTCCATGCTGTGATTAAAACCAATTTAAGCTTCAATTGTGAGGCTTTAACAGACTTTTAAAAAAGAAAGGGAAGCAAAGCAACTCTAACACCTTAGCTTTTGTTCAGTTTTATATTTTGTCCACTTGATGGTGGTGCCGATACACTGTTTCATTTGGCTTCGTTTTTTTTCCCCTTCTGTTGTTCAGTCATTGTTCAACTGCTGCTGTCAGGATGGTGAATTTCAAAAGGAAAATACAATTTTAAATTTTCATACTGGAAATGTAGCCAAAGGAGAGAAGAATCTTGCAGTTTTGATGCCTTATTTACTCTGCTCATTTTTACTCACTTTATTACAGCTCAAAAAATGACACATGAATATTAAAAATTGAACAAGTGGGCACCCCTTCTATTAAAAAAAAAGAAAAAAGAGTAGAGCCTGGAAAAGTTACTGCCTAGATTATACTTCTCAATATCGTCCATCCAGTAGCAATGCTGGCTGTGGGATTTTGAGATATGAAGCCCAAAAAGATAGATTTTGCAACCTTGAGAAAAATGAGGAAGAATAGAATAAATGTCTTCTCCTCTTCCTCCTTCTCCATTGTTGTTGTTGTTGTTGATGATGATAATATAATAAATTTATTTCTATCTTGCCTTTTTTCCATTTTCCCAGACCTCAAAGCTGCTTACAAACTGTCTTAATCAGTTAAAAAATAAGAGATTGTTCTTATTGTGATTTATGACAAGAGAAATGGGCAGAACTCCTGCAATTTAAATTTGCAAGAACCATTTGTGTGTCTATGTGTATGTGTGTGTGCATGCCTGCATGTGTGTGTTCAACCTTGTCCCATTAAGAACTAAAATGGTACCTGTGCTTTTTGTCAACCCTTGACAAAGTGAAGCTATTTGATTTCATTTTAATGTGTGTTATTCAGTTTTCAAACTTAGTGACATAAAACAAAGTTTAATTTTGAACCGAATACACGTTCAGATATGTATATATCTTTGCGTGGATAGAGTCCTGTTCAGAACATGTGTGATGTGGCTCTCACAAGTACCACTGATTTGAAACTATGGCTCTTCAACACCATGGGATATTCTGCCACAATAACGGGATACTACTATTTAACTATTTCCAAAAATGATAACTGGCCTTTTAAAGTAAATGGTGCTAATGTTATTATATGAAATGTCAAATCAATATTCAAAATATTTAAAATATTAACCTAATGCAGTTACGTTGGCCACCCCCCAGCTTCCTTCCCAATATCAATTCTTACTCCCCATTAAATATTTTTCAAAAAACCTTGCCCAAAATTTCTTCTTCCTCCATCGTTAAAATTCAAGGGTATGGAAGAGGTTTGTTTAGGGGTGGATGAAGAGGAAGAATAAACCTCATAAATATCTTGCTTGGATCTGGAGAACCCCAGTACCTTTGATCTATAATGTAGTAACATGTCAGGCACACCAAAGTAGTTTTACGCACTGTAAAGAAAAGAAGTTGAGCAGTTTCATGGTTAATTGATTTAAAGGTTCTATGGAAGGTGTGAGATCAAAGAACAACTTAATGGTTTTATGTTAGCCTTAGAAATCTCTCAGTCCACTTATATAAGGAAGCTGACCTTGGCCAATTAGTTTACAGGGGATTCTTTTCTCAAAACAGTCGCTCTTGCTCAAGACTTTTTTTCCGTCCCAGCTTCATTACATGTTCAGACACTAGTTGTAATTTTTAAAAGTATTACTATTTCTGCATAATATGGCAGATATTATTATATCACTGGCAACATGCTATTCATTCTGGCAGGTCCTTGTATGTATGAGATTAGGGTTTGTATATATCTGCCTGTGTCTGTGAGAGAGATGGAGGGGCATAGAGATGGAGATGCATTTTGGGGATCTTTTCAGTGGTGGGTCTGATTCCTCCAATGTACTTACAGTGTACTTTGCTGTACTTGCAAAAATGTCTTCAGTCCAACATTTTCCCCATAGGCAATGAATGCGAACCACTTCTTGATGCTGAAGATCATAAGCACCTGTTCCTGAGGACACCACTGGAGTAGATTTAGCTGGTAAAGACCAACTTTGTTCCTCTCCTGACAGTCTTGCCCCTTCACTCATGTAGGCTTGGTAGTGTTTCTGGTCATACCAAGACATGTGGCTTTTATATAATACTAGCATATATACCCAGTGTTGCCCAGGATTTCATTTTTCACTTAAGAACTCACCCAACTCTCTTCTCCAGTAGCTGTAACTTTTCCCCATATTTCCCAAGGCAATCTGTATTCAGAGATATTTACATACACAGTTTGGGTTCCTAACGGAATGCACTATCTTCCTCCTTGCTGCTAGGCCTCATCTCCATAGCAACCAGCCTATTCCAGTACCTGTAACTTTTCCCTATATTCCCCAATCCAATCTGTATTCAGAGTTGTTTACATACATAGTTTGGGTTCCTGATGGAAATACAGTGTCTTCCTCCTTGCCTGATATGTCTCCTCTTCATAGCAACCGGCTTGAGCTCCCTGGCTGAGAATTCTAAAGGCCCCTCCCTGAACTACCAGCCCCAGGATTCCAGGGAATATTCACAGTCAGCCAATCATATGAGATCTTGTCACCTCACACTGCCACACTGTCATATGAGGTTTTCGCCAGCCTAATGCAGACAAGCAGACAAATTCACAGACAAACTTTGACTTATATATAGTAGATTATATTCCCTGATTTGGAATAAGAACCATGGATTGTACTGCATTGAGCAGAATCTATTGTCTCCTCCTATTAAATTTAATTCTTATTGTTAAGGAGAGAGGTGCTGTTAAAACACCCAAAGAAACAAACAATGAGTTGTGTTGAATGCAGCTCTGGGCTTTCACTCTTGTCCACAGAAGACAATGGGAACTGAGCAAAAACAAGGTTCTTCGTCCTTAAAAACCATGCTAAAGGTTTCATGAGTCTTTAAATATCTCCAAGTTTCCTGTTCCTAATGAAGGTACAGTAGGGTCCTGGTTATCCGACCTAAACCGCCAGGCGCAGGGTCAGATAACTGAAATGTTGGATGACACGGAGCCCCGTGGCAGCCACCATTTTGGGGGCGTGTCAGGGGGATGTCGGGGCGGGCCTGGGGGCTTGTCGGGGCATGTCTGGGGGCGTGGAAATGCCTGAAGCCACGCCCCCAGGCAGCCGCGACGTCGGTTAATCCGGAGCGTCGGATAACCGCAGGTCGGATAACCGGGACTCTACTGTATATACAATGGACTTTACAGATAGGAGTTTGAACAAAAGGTAGCAATGTATCCTTTTCTTCCAGCAAGACTGCTCTTGTTCATGGTTACAGCCAGCAATCCCCTCCTCAAGAATGCTGCAATTTACAAGAGCTCTTTTAGGACATTCTGCAATCATCCTCTTTTCTTTTGCAACTAACATATGGTGGTTAGCGCGCAAGTTTAGTTGTTACCGTAAGAGGTGGGGGACATTGGGGTCCACCCACAATGCCAGTGTCTCCTTAGTATTGGGGGGAAATTAAAGCTCAGTTAAACCTCAAAGGAAATCTGTGTGAGGAAGGTAACGGCAGGATCTTTTCACTTATGTATACCAGTACTAACAGTAGAGGAGGCCTCCAGTGCAAAATTAGGATTGACAATCACAAGAAAACAAACTGTCTCAAGAACCATACAAGGCTATCAGAAAGCAAGCCATGAAAAGTTGCATAGAGGGAAAGAGAGATTGGGGTGAAGAGGGAGATAGATACCCATGCTGAAGTAGAAGATCAAAGAGGAGTGGCTCAGACAGCATCTAAGGGTAGCAAGGATGAACAGCAGTTTGGGTGCCACATATTATGTCCAAATACTGCAATTTGTTGAGGCCAAAGCTAGGGTTTATATACCCCATTTTCTACCCTGAAGGGGTGCATGGACAAAGCAGTAATGGCTTTCTCATGGGACTAACAAAGGCGTCTGGAATGGGATGATGGTCTAACTCTAGGTGACAAAACATTGATGAGAATCATGACAATCTTTTAATATCTTTGTCACATAGAATGAATAGGGAAGATTTCTGAAGGGCGAGATCAAGGGATGGTCCCTGATTGCTTCTCCTGAGCAGTTCACCTTCCATTGTATTTGGGTGTGCATGGAGCCTGAGGTATTGAAAGGATTATCATGAACCCAATTCCTGCCTCATCCCCTCTGAACTTATGACCTGACCATGTCTCCAGCCAGCTTCACCTGGCAACCATGCTCTCCAATCAGTGTGCTTTCAGTCATGTTTTTCAACCATAAATGCGTTCAGTTATGAAAAGGGCACATCCTGCAGGATGGGGGGTGTAGGGATAGTAACATATTCTGAGTGCACTGTTTGATGGGATGGAGAGTCATCACAAGTTTTATTTAAAAAAAAATACAAGCCAAAAATACGTAACTACGTATCATTTCCTGACTCAACTCCTCAAACCTACCTTAATAGACAGCAGCCACACTGCGCGCCAGAGCTATGTTCAGATCATGATTGGGGCACTTCAGGGTGAATTTCCAGTCTGTTCCTGCCAGCAAGCTGTGGTTGATTTTTTCCAACTCCAGAAAATTCTGTTGTTGATAAACAGAATGGCATGTATATGTTTTTAAATACTAAGTACAATTAATGTGGTTTATCAAGGTATTTTACATGAATGTAACTTGAATAACGTACTGTAATTTTTTAATCTTTTTGAATCTAAGTTTTGAATCTTAATTTATTCTTGATATTTGGATTTATTTCTGTTGTAGCCCATGAAGAAGGTCATTCAGTCCAATGTATAGGTGAAAACATGTTGGGCTTTTTACAGAATAAAATATTCATCAAGGCTTTTTAAAGATTAAAATATAGACCATCAGTAAGTATATTTAGACTCATCTCTTCCTTTGCTTGTGTTCTAATTCACCATTTGAGCTTACAGTTTGAGAGAATGACGTAACAGCAACTCAGTACAAAAATGCCAATACACAAATAAAATTACCTTAGTTTATCCCCTTGGATCTTAGTTACTCTTATGCTGCTTTGGTTTTAGTGTATTGATGTAACCAGAAGCGCACTGTGTGACCTACCTGGCCGTGCGGCGCCATTTGCAGGGCAGGATGACAGAAAAGCATTGGTCTTCCCTCCAGCAGCTGGGGGAGGAGACAGGGAGTGCTCCTCTGGGTCTGCAGCAGGCACTTCAGTAGCTGGATGCCTGCAAATGGGGCAGCCAATGGGAGGAGGCCTGGCAGAGCCCCATTGGCTGCTGGGCTGGGCATAGGTGGGACTGCACATGCCTGGTTAATGTCAGGTGGGGGTATATATTCTCCCACCACTCTGGATAGTACCTCTTTCATTCCGGCTGTTCCTTGCCCAACCCTCCTCAGGTTTTTAATGTTAAAGTTCATAATTTTGTCACAACTTTTGGGGCAGTTGCATGGGTCTTAGATTCAGGTCGGTGGATACCAATGGCCTGCTGGTATTGGTACAAGATATATCTGGTGTTTTGGGGGGGGTGCTAGATGGTTTAGGGAGTGGCCAGCTTGGGAAGTCACTCACTGCATGGCATCCTTCCATTGGCAGAGCTTCCTGGCTGTTGGGCTAGCCCTGCCATTCCCTGGGATTCAGGTACTGGGACCAGAAGCTTGGCTGATCAGTCAACAGGTGGGTTGATCGATGGTCAAATCCAGACCCATGCAAGTGTCAACCCCTTTGTGGTCTGTAATCAATAAAGTTCTGGCCGCTTTCCTCCAATTGGTTGTCTGTGCAATTGGTTGAATGTATCAGCAACACATTTGCCCTGCTCACGCAAATGAAACAGAAAACATATTGTTTTGTATATTCTGCTTTTGTCTCAGTGTGGTGTTCTTTAACTTCTTCCCTTTACTCTTTTGTTTATTTGTTCTGGTAAGTAATGGGTGGGGAGGCTTTCCTCCTAACAAGAAGCAATAAAATTTGTTTATTATAGCACACATTGTCATATACTTAGGTTTCAGAAAGTTTCCCATATTAAGACTTGGATAATTTGCAAAGATAGTTAGATTTAGTCAGTTCATGGACAAACTCATGTGTGTTTGATCAGTGAAAAACATCTGCCAGACATTGGCAAGGGGTATTTGGACACATCACATTTATTTGGTGGGAGTTTAATTTGGTTTCTGAGGTGTGGATAATAGTTCCTCAAAGTAACATATCTATTCTTGAAAACTGGGTATGACACCGTTGCTTCAACCAAGGTTATTCCCAGTTCAAAGATTTTTAACAAGGTGAAAATACTCCCCCTGCACAAACATTTCTTTAAGGGGTGTTTTTTAGATTTAAGATGTCGGCATGCATGGAGCCTTCCATTCTTGATAAAATGGCCAGGATCAAGCACTCTAACATCCCTAATGAATGAATGAGAATGAGTATGTGAGGAGCAGAGAGGAAGGATACCCCCTAGGGTGCTTTTGAATGTCTCTTATGAAAACCAAGCTCTTTGACTTCCAAAGAAAGGTCAAGTGCGAACACTTACATTCAAAACACCTTTTGTTCAAATGCCTTTATTTCCTTCAAAGGTGAATGAAGTCCAAGTTATTCAGAAACCTGTAATGTCTTGGTTGTTTTCCTAAACATATTTTGCCTTTCTCCAGTCCTCCTCTTCTTCCACTTTCTCCCCAAGTTACCTGACTTGGTATTCCAAGACAAGCCACTCGACCACTACCCCCATCTTTCAGCAGTGTGTTTCTCTGCCTGGTGCTTTTTCCTTCTAAGACAAAACATCACACACTCTCAGCCCCAGAAACCCCCGTGATAGGTTCACCTTAAGGTAACCATATGTCAGAATGACTTGAAGGCATACAAGAAGAAGAAAAAGAAGACGACAAAGAAGAACAGCCACATAATTGCCCTATATTTGTTGCCTATTATTGACTGACAGCATCTTTTCAGGGATCTTTTCAGGGATGAACACAAGTCCTTCATAGCCCTATGGCCTGGATACCATTTGGTAACTATAAATGCTAGATGTTGAACCTGAGATCTTCTGAAAGCAAAGCACTGGTGTTGCAACAGCATTAAGTACAGCCCCCAGTGTCCATCCTTCAAACACCAAGGTTTGTTTTTCTTATATGTGAAGATGTCCTTGAAGTTTAGCATTGTACAGGATGCTCTATGAAATTATTTTTGTACATATGGAGTTAAAATATATCACAGTGTTTGCAGCTGCCTCCCTAGAGAAATTTATGTTAATATTCAGAAAAAAAAAGTTTCCTGATTCTGCGTGCATTACTTCATTATTCCATTTGTTAGCAATATGCTAACCTGAGTGGGCATGTTCTGGGATAGTATGCCAAATTTACTTTACAATAACCAAAGCTAAAGGGGTTAAAGGGCTGAACAAGTGGAAGAACACAAGTAAAAAGCTGGCACTGAAGTAAATATCTGTTTAATTTACAAACATCAGTAAAGATACTGATATCAGTCCAAATAAGACAAAGCAACACTGTATTACACATGTACATCTAACTTTTTCTTTTTAAAAAATTGAAAACCCCTTTTTACAGGGTACCCCGAGATTTACTGAAAAAAGAACACAACCCACTAGGAAGAATTATTACGAATTCTATATTGTGATTTAGCAGCAACATGTTAACAAAGGGAAACATTAGGGCAAGT
The DNA here is from genome assembly GCA_948474755.1 of Ctenosaura bakeri. Classification (NCBI taxonomy): domain Eukaryota; kingdom Metazoa; phylum Chordata; class Lepidosauria; order Squamata; family Iguanidae; genus Ctenosaura; species Ctenosaura bakeri. The sequence continues at coordinate 27,862 of CAOLHI010003759.1, read as the reverse complement.
AAAGTAGTTTTAATACTTGGGAAAAAGTCACAGTTCTTGGTAGTACAGCCTCTCTCTTTTAATTTTAAAGGTAAGAAACTCCAAGGGAATATTAGTTTGTAAAGCTCTACTTGCTAGTGTTATTTTCTACACATAATTTTTTTTGTAATGTAATTATATTTAGGGAAATGATCACGTCTATACACTTGCCATCTACTGTAAACACATTTTTCCTCATACATTACAAGGACTTGAGAGATGCTGCAATTCTTTGCTATCAAGAAAATTGCAATCTGTTGTTTTCAGCATCTTTTTCTATCAGTGACAGCAGATCATAAGTTGCTAAGGTAAAAATTAAGGATAACCCAGACCAAATCTATTTACCCCATGACAACATGCTATATTAGTCCTATTGCAAATATCCTGATTTTAAGTCTTTGTTTAAAAACAACAACAACAGGAAATATAAAAATATCAGGACAAATATAAATTAATATATATTAAAGCATTGAAAAAACAGTAAAAGGGGTGGCCTAAATGTTAAGTACAGTGTACTTTGATACAATAAATATTTCTCAATAAACCGAATACTGTATAGAGCTGTTCAGAACTTATAGAACCAAAACTCCATATAATACCTAATTTTCCCAACAATAATCTATTTTATCATCCTCTTAACATTTATATTACAACAAATTAATACTGGAAGAGGGTAGATAAACACTTATTGGATTTCTTTTCCTGCTACCATGCTGACATAAAAGAATACATCAGGAGATTTTAGGATTATGGTGCTTCCTCTTCTGTCCAGGAGGCAAGAGGCTTCATTTTCCCAACATGATTATTTTTATGGCAAGAAAAAGAAAATCACATATTTGTTAAACTTGCACAAATGGATCATTTTCACTTGACACCCTTCCTCTCATTTCATGGAAGAGTTTGATATGCTCTTGTCATAAGAGTAAAATCAAAACCAAAACCTATTGTGTAAAATAGTAAAATAAAATTTAAAAATGTTCCATATATTTCATCAATAAGATGGCAGGGTTGAAAGTCACTTGAACAGGGTGCCTGCTTATCTTCAGCATGACATAAAGAATGGTTGATGTTAACAAGCAGTTAGATTTCCCATTGCTGTTGAAATGTTACCAGTTTTTTTTTTTTAAAAAAAAATCTTCTTCAAAGCTTCTCTGGTTTATAAGAAGTCTCAGTTCAAGCATTTCATTTTTTGTTGTTGTTGCAATTAAAAAAAAAAGTCTTTATTCTCATAATAAAAATAAGTCTGTTCTGTATTTTACAATATATTTCAAATATTTCCACTATGAAGCATTAATTAGTCCGAGACACGGTCAATAAGTATACAACATTAAAAAAAAAAAAAGACAAGTAGGGCAAATAGGACGTGTTTAGGAGGGGCACTTTGTACAGCCACACTTCACCACCTTTTCAACTTCATCCACAAACGAGGACCCATCAGTGCATTCAAAAGAGTATTTCCGCCTCTTGCTCCTCAACGGCCTGCAACACTGCCCACTTGAACACCCTCCCGTGCACTCTAGTCTCGATACCTTCTTGGTCGTCTGGCATGCGGTGTAACCTTGCTGCTTTTGGAAGTAATCTCTGATTCGTTCCCCTCGACAAGAGATTTCTGTAACAAGGAAAAAGAACATCCACCAAATGATACAGCTTTATACAGATATCAATCTTATGATGGCAACTACTAAGCTAATAAAATGCTTCTAAATATAGTTTTCTTGTTTTATGTTTCTTCTACTTAGAAAAATAATGATTTTGATATAAAGTGGATTGCACATTCGGATCTGCTTGTTTTCAGTGATGACTTATATCTAAGCCATAAATACAGTACTATTACAATGACAAGAAAATTGGAAATTTAAATCTTTTTCCTTATTACAAAAATACACATCCTCTGCTCTTAACAGTACAGCCAGCTGGTTTCTTTTACAGTTGGGAAGTGCTTGAGACAGCATGCAATTTCATTTATTAGGCCAAGAGTTAAATATTATTCAATCTGTTATTTAATAGAAACTACATTCCACTAACTTCATAAATTACTGAGGCATAAAACCAGTTTAAATGGGAGACATCTGGTTTAAATGCTGAAACCCCATATTCTATTCTAGTCACATTGATGCAAAATACAAAATAAATAAATGTCAGCTGAAGAAAGAAAGAGAGAGAAGGGGGAAAAGACAGGAGAAGTGAAAGAGCCTTGATAGACAAGGAGAAAAAAGAGCAAGACAGTGGAGAGAAAAAGACATCCTGTTTTTATCCATCTCACCTGTATAATTCGCTGTGATAAATCAGTTGAAGATGAGAGGTCAAAAGTAGAGTTTGTGATAAAACTAGGAGCAGAATCATTGGATTTGGCTTCGCAGTTGCAGAAGGTAGAGGAACAATAAATACAGAAAGATACAGCAGGTAAAAAGTGGCAGTTTAAATATAGCAAAAAGCTGCTTCTGAATAAAGAAAAAAGTTTTCACAGCAAAATCTTGGATGGAGGAAAAATCTTCGAAGTGTTAATATTAAATTCAAGGCCTATTTTTTTTTTTAAGAAAAAGAGTTTTCTCTCTCTCTCTTTATTATGAAATAATTAAAGTGTTGGTTTTTTAAAAAAATATTTTCCACTGAAACAATTTTTTTTTTTTTGGTGAGGCAATAAATGGGAAAGAAAATTTAAAAATATCAAAGAAAAATGCACTACATATGAAAAAGAATGGATTTATTTCATCTTATGCACGTTTTGAAAATAAAATGATTTCATTTTTCTTTCTTAACTGGAATGGTGATAATTGAAGAGGATTATTTACCTTTATCGCAGCTGTCCCCAGTGTATCCGCTGCTGCATTCGCAATACGGTTTCCCAAGGCCTGAAAGCCTGCATTTACCATGTTTACATCTGATGGACTGGCAGGGGTTAAACAGTTCTTCATCTTCATCACAGAGGACTCCCCCATGTCCCTGCAGGCATTTACAACTGTATGAAAATGCATTGATTGGCAAGCAGGTACCATGCACACATCTACAGGGGGAGACAAGCCCAAGAGAATAAAAATAAATTATTCATCCAACCTAAGGCTAAGTGACATTAACTATAAATGTTTCGGACTATACTCAAAGGAAATTGCTTGTAGGTTTCTTTTTGTTTCTTTTTAGATTGCACTTTGCCAGCAAAACATGGCAAAGCGGTTTGCGTTAAGCTAATTGTTATGCAAGGACAGTGCAAGGATAAAGAAGCACACAGATCATTATTTGGTTAGTGAACATACTGCCACTGTAGATGTGTTATGGAAGACCTGAACAGGATGTCACATAGCTACCAAAATCTGCATTCCTCAAGCAAGCAGGGCAAATGCTCATATGTGTACGTTATGTGCAAGGCATGGGGAGCAAGGAATGCAAAATCTGGCAAAAAGTGCTTTCACTTGATAAAAATATTATCATAACAAAGATGAAAACAAGACATGGTTTACCTGTAACTTTTATTACCCTGCTCCCCCCACACGCACACAAAAGGAAAGGAAAAGACTATACAAATAAACGAAAACATTAGCAGAAAATTGCAGTTCATGCATATCGTCCTAGAAGCCAGGACAAGCAGAAGTGCTCTATGTTTTGGCAATTATTTCTGATATTTGGAATACGGACCAGGCTGTCCACCTCTCTTTTGTGGCAATGTCATGACTTATTTCACAGCTGAAACAGGGGCTCCACGTTAAGCATAACATCTAATGCTTATTTACATATATGAAGGACTCAACCCCTCCCACCCCTGAGAAAACTGTTCTGACTTTTGCAGAAGAAGGGATAACACTTAAATTAGAGATCATGCTTCCTTAGAAGTTGCAGTGGGGGAGGAGTTATTTTCTTTCATTATTGTTACAGAATTAAATACCACTTTCACTGTCAAGCACCTTTGTTTCTAAATATATAATTTTACTGGCAAATGCACTAGATAGAATCTCAAGGCCAAACCAGATGTAACACTGTTGAATTTAGCATGCATGTCTTCAAAACCACAAATCTTAAGTCTTGACTTTTTGGGGGGAGGGGGGAAGGGAGCCACAGAAATTGTAGCATCCAGGGAAGGAGAGATTAACTTTTCCTTTACCTGCTGTGGTCCTAATGTAAACCCTTTGCATTCAATGGACTTTTCCCTCCACAGTTGATATAGGCTCCAAGAATATGTTTTTGACTTCTACTTGTCAAGTAATAATAATAATAAGCAATAATAAATAACAAAGCAAGATCTGTTGGTTTTCTGGCTTATAGTTGAGGCAGTGAGACTGGGCAAATATGGCTGGGTGGCTTTTTATCGTCATGTGTGATTCCATGTGGGATCAATTAATACTCTGTTTAAAAAACCCTCTTTGAACCAAATTGTATTGGACATTTTCTGACTGATACCCCATTTTGGAGAAAAGTACAGAAGTATGTGGTAGGGTCTCAGTTCCAAGACTTCTCAATCAAGTGGATGATATAGATTCATTCATTCTATTATCACATTTGGGGACTTATCACACCACTCCTTATGCTGTATTATTCCATTTGAAATCTGCTCCAGCTATTCTCATGAGGTTAGCTGATTGCTAACACCTTCTATTGCACCCTTGCTGCATTACTGCTAGAACACGTTATTTTCATCTGCATTAAGACATCATTACTGACCCTGTATCCCACTCCTCACTTCATGATTGGTTCCTATAGCTGTAATACCACTATAGTGTTATGACATCATGATGCTATGACACAGCCACACCACACCTACCCTGCAAAAGCAGAACTAATTCATAGCTATGACAGTATAACACCATGGTATGATAAGGCTCTTGCTTATGGGCCAGAGGCTGCTTCATTCACCTTAATTGATCATCTATACAAGGAACTATTGATGGGAAAAAATTCTCATTATTCATTTTATGATGGAAAAACAGGTTTTCCAACAGTGAGGAAGCCCTGTCAAGAAGAATAACAGAGCAGTGAGACTTTTATGCCGTGTTCTCCTGGTATTTGAACATCTTGAAGTGTTCCAGTGTTCCAGGTCAGGAAACTCTTTTTTTTTGTTCTTTTACAGAAAAATATTGACATGCATTTCTGCTCAGCATAGTCTGCCTGCAACACTTCCAGATACTGCACAGAAATGCTCATTTTCTCAGTGGGGAGAAAACCTTGTGTGAAAATGGGATAGTAAAAGATTTACATCCCCACCAGGAAGCAGACAAAGAATTCAAGCATGGGATGGTGGAAAACCTAGCTATATCCTATTAATCTATTTTATCCCAGTTTCAGACTGAAACTACTGTATGTTAGATGTTCTATAATTCCTCCCTCCACCTTTTTCAAAAATTTACTGCGTGCTAACCCTCCCAATTTCATAGGACTGCCACAAAATCAACAGCAATCTGTAGCTTTCCAAAACAGAGTAAACAGAGTAATTTCACATTCTGTTGTTTTACACTTTTCTCTCTCTCCCCTTTTGGTAATTCTGATACTTTAAGAAAACTGGAACGAGTTATTTTTTTCTTCCTGTATGTTCTGCTTGTGAAAAATCCAAACCCATTATGAAGTACTAAGGCAAGCAACTGGAACCCAAGGACAAATGTTGCAGTCTTCTCCAAGTGGTGCCCACCAGGTATGTTGGATTGCAGTTGCCATTATTTGCAGCCCACATGGTGCTGACCGTGAGGAATAAGACCTATGATCCAATGCATCTGGAGGGTATTTTATGGCTAAACTGTGGGATTAATTCTATGCCAAAATGGTTTTACTTGGACATACTGAAAGCTCATACTGAAAACTCCCAGCACTGTTTTCTTATCTATAATATTATTTTGAAAACACAACAGACACATATTTCTACCAGGCTAGTATGATACAATGGCCTCCTTCAACAGTTTACAAGGAATGACGTATCCCACTAGCATCTCTTCTGTTTTCTACTCCCAGGTTGCCTGATAACCAAAGAAAGAATTTGGAGCCCTATCGACCATAAAACAATTTTATGTTACACTATGTTTTTAGAATGTGATTCCAATCAAAACTTTTTAAAATATTTTTTTAATGGAGCCACTTTTAAAATCAGTTGTTAAATTTATCTTCAGCTAAGATTTTCAGGGCAGTTAGACCCCAATAACAAAAGGACACTTTTAAGTACTAATACTGTGAGAGGTTGAAAGCCTGCCATATTCCATAGTTTATCTGTAAATGTGCAATATTAGAAAACAGTGTTCAACAAGGACTTACTTATTTCCCAGACAAGGATCATTAGTCTGCTGATCACACAGTGTTCCCGTCCATCCTCCATCACACTCGCATGTAAAGCCTGACTGGCTAGTCACATGGCAAGTTCCATGGACACAGACCTTCTTATGACATGGTTCACAGCCTGGGAGAATTCCTACTTGCAGTGGGACATTCCTAAAGTCTTGTAGTTCACTGTTGATGTACAAATTACGGATGCAGCCATGAAAGCTAGTACCATTTTGACCAGGGGACTGTCGCAGTGCAGCAACATTGTTCTTCATAGGCATGCCTAGAAAAGAAGCCATCAACTCATTAAGTGAAATGAATTAGCATAACTGAATGATAACTCCTATTGTTTATTTTTAACAGCTGTGATTATCTATGGAATTTCTCCCTGTTGACCCAGTTTCTAAGGGGTACCAATTCATTTTTGATGTTAAACAGCAATCTTTTCAGTCACCACACTGTGGAATCTCTACAGGGGTTCACTGACTGATTTAATATCCAATATGTAATCACACTATATATTGTGCAGCTTGCGCAGCATTTGGTCATTGATGAGTTAATTACAGATTAGATTACTGAGACATTCTAGTTCTCAGCAGACCCCACAGATTGATACCTGCAAAAGTCAAAAGCTTAGGTGAAGAAGAAGATGGACTGAATGTGTACTACCAAAGTGCCACATAGATATGACAGCAGCTATGCACAAATCATATCTAGCATAGGTGAAATTTAGCTGATCACTGTTAACATGCCTGATTTCAGAGCAGACTAGACAAAAAAGTAATTCTTGTTATTAATGGTGCTTCTGTGATGATGATGATGATGATGATGATGATGATGATGATGATTACCATTGCCATCCTCCTCCTCCTCCTCAAGCAGATTTCAGTTTTACCTGGGATGTTGTCTGACACATAAGATCATTTCCATTTCCCTGGTTCCATATATTAATCATCTCTACAATAGAAATGTATTTCCCTTACCTCCTACATAGAGCGGGGAATCAAAATTCAAAGTGGACTGTTTAGATAAGTTACTGATGATCTTAGGGCTTCCTCCATCGATTGACAAAGACAGAATCTGATCCATTGCAAGTAATTCAACTATGTGGAAATTTCCATCATTGATTGTCTCAACACTGAAATAAAAATAAGGAATATTTCGCAAATGTTTGAGATATTGTTCAGAGCGAGTGGGACTGTGTTCTCCCTAAATACGTGATAGGTGTGGGACCAGATTTCTCCAACATTCAGTATTCATAAACTGCAATTAATAGTCAAAGACAATCTTCCGGATGGTAGATGATCTAGTGAGCTCAAACAATTCAATCTGCCAATAATCTTCCATTATGTGCTAGAATTTTTGTGGTGAACACATGCAGATTCTAGACAAAAATCTTCTGATGTTCCATATCATGATCTAGCGCACAAAAAGGACTGCAATCCTTCTATTGGCTTCAACATATCTACTAACAGTGTATATTAACCACAAGATTCACCTCATACTTGAATTCAGTAATTTAGAAAAAAGTTTGATTTGAGTCAGACCAATTTGGAGGCAGCTGAACTTGGCTCCGAATCCCAATCTTGATTCAGAAGTAGAAATGTTTGTGCCTCCCATTAACTAATATTTATAAGTCAACAACCGTCAGAATTGGATAAATTTATATACAAAGTTCAAACAAGTAGGTGCAGATTTTTTTTTAAAGGAACTACCTATAGCTTCTTGGTGGAATTGAGTGGAAGTCAGGGACATAACTCCCCCTCCTTTTAGTGGATAAAGATCATCTTCACAGAATCACAGAACTGGAAGGGACAGCAAGGGCCATTTAGTCCAATCCTCTACAATGCGGGAACATATAACTAAAGTACTTCTGAGAGATGGCCATCCAACTTCTATTTAAAGAACTCCAAAAAAGGAGAGTTCACACCTCCCCTGCCACCTATTCCACTGCTACACAGTCTTGACATCTGTTTGACCACTGTTGTGTTGCCTGCATCTTCTTTCTCCTTTAGCCTAAGGTGGAAATTGTATGGCCATAATGAAGCCTTGTACGCAGAAGCAAGACTAGATGCCCTCTTCACTGAATAAAATCACCCCAAAATGGGGTGTGATTCAATTTTAAGATTCTTTTGGAACCTGAAGTTGCCTGGGCACTTCTAATTTGGGGGGAAAAATGTCTGAGTACAAAAACGAAAACAAAGAAAGAAAACTCCATACAGTGTTTCTCCTGATTTTCTTTTTCAGCTTTCAACATCTAAACTGTGTTCTGAGCAGAAACATTTCTAGGGTGGGACAAGCAGAGCATGTGCCCTGGATGTCAATACCAGGGGGTGCAAAAAAAGCCAACCCCCCCCCATCCTTCCACCCAGGCCTGGCAGCTGCTGTCCCCACTGGGGTCTTCCTCCACCTGGGGGGGCAGTGGTGGCAGCAGCCCACTGCCACTCCTGTTGCCCCTGCCAGAGTTTTCCTCTGCCTAAGGTGGCGGCAACAGAAGAAGCAACAGCACCTAGGGGTGCAACTTCCATGCTTGCCCTAGGCACTGTTGAACCCAGATACGCCACTGGTTCTGAGTTATAACATCTTCCATTTTGGGAGCAAGTTGTAGTAGTATGGAGGCTACAAGTGAGAAAGAGGCCTTAGAAGGTCCAGTGTGGACACAGAATCTCCTCCCAGGGCAAAAAAATAAACCAGTGTGGAGCAACAGTATTGTATAAGACTCAGTGGGAACAGCCAGGTCAAATCTCTACTCAGGCATGAAGGTCACTGGGATTGCCTTGGACTACTATGTTTCAACCTAACTGAAGGGTTGTTGTGAGGGCAGAATTAGAGGAAGCATATGTTTCCCACCTCAAGCTTTTTGAAGGAAAGTTGGAATATTAAATCAATCACAATCAGTCAGATCAAAGAAGCTGAAGGAACTTTACATTCAGTTTTCAAAGCTGACTAGGAAAAGAAAAAAAATAAATGGTTGTGGTGGATTAAGGAAGTTGGAATGGATAAAGATAGAAATAATGGAGAGCCTTTGTTGCTCAGTGTTTCCCAGAAAATAGCTGGCAGAAGCAAACACTAAAATATAAATCCAAGAGCAATAATCCCTGTGTCCTCCCAGTTCCTCAAATACAAGGATCTAGTTTCAATCTCTTCTATATTTGTAAAGAAAAACGCAACTTAAATATACATACATATCTTAATTCCCCTTTGTGCTTTAATATTTATTCCAATTCTTTTGTATGCAGTAATCCTGTTTTTATTCAGTGTGATTAAATTCATGCATGTGGAAAATAATACATTGGTTGCACAAATTATGGTACTGTTTCAGAACTATAAACAAAGCATCATAAAGAGGCACAGAGTATTTTAAAATGCTTTCTTAGAGGAATATTAAAACTCAGCCTTTATTGTATAGAAAATGCTGAATTTTACAGGGGTAATTTTTCCTTGGAATTCATACAAATCTACTAACATCTGGATCCTTTGATATTATTGCCTAGCAAAGTGGAACATTATTTCCCAGAGAATGATTTTAGTCTTTTCATTCCATTTTGCCATTTGAGTTGAATTAGCCAAAAATCTTATTTTAAATAAGCAGACAGCAGCTTCTAAAATTTCCATAATATCAGCAAAACTGCTCATCTCTAAGACAAACATATGTGGCAATAGATTGTACAGATTCTTCTGTCCCACCTACACCTCCTTCTCAACAGGGTGAGCAGAGTTACCTCCTTGCTCATACACTCCAATCTCTGTCCCTAATAGACAGCTTGAACTGCCATGTCCATGGTGGGCCAAGAGAACATCTACTCATCCCCCTTATTTGGCCAATGTATACCACAGAAGATAGAAGGGAAATTGTCTAGCTCGTCGTTCAGTGCAGATCCTGGTTCTTAAATGCCTCTAGTGAAAGAGAATCTACCAACTTCTAAGGCAGTTTGTTCCAATGTTGAACAGCTCACACTGTAAGGAAGTTTAGAGAAAACTTGTTTCCCACCAATTTCCACCATCCTCATTCTGCTTTCTGGAGCAGTCTGCTCCATCTTACATAGCAGTTCTTCAGACACTATGTCATATCCTGTCTCCCCTTGACTTTTTTTTCTTCTCTAAGCTAAGCATGCTCAGCTCTGAACCATTCCTTACAGAATTTTATCAGCTTTACCCATTTATTCATGTACTTAAAATGTTGTGTGTGGGAGGGACCACATTAATCTGTTTGTGGAAGAAAAAAATAGCAGAGAATCTTATGGCTCTTAAAGACTAACAAGTTTTATTTGCATTATCCTTCATGGATGCAAGCCACTTTCTTAGATGCATCAGATGGAGTCCATGGAGCTCATGTCAGATAAACCCTGTTAGTTTTTAAGGTGTCACAAGACTCTTTGTTGTGCATCTTAAAATGTGGACTGATTACTTCATAACAGAGTGTAAATTCTAAGTGTGATCTAGTGTAATATCTTTGTCCTTTCTATGTCTGCTACTGTCAAACCAGGTCTCTCCTCAAGACTTGTGACTTTTTTTGTACCGAAATATGAGAGATTAAATATATCTCTGCTGAATTTCATCTGATTTGTGGCCAGTGTTCCATTCTCCAGACTCATGGTGTAGAGGATAAACGAGTCACAAGTCACAAATCCCCACTGAAAGTATCCTGTGAATATTCTAATGGCTGCCTTGCGACAGCAGGAATGCCACACAGGTGAGGCATAGTGGAAAACTCCCAAGCTAAGTAGATTTGTATCTCCAAGCATGGGCTGGAAAATGCATTCACTAGGGACTGTGAGGAATTTCAATTACAGATGAAAAGAAAAATCATTTTATTCATTACCTGGCTGAAAAATGGGGTTTCCAACACTTGGGAAAACTAGTGAGGTAGAATAACACAGAGATGAGAATTTTGTGTAGTTATTACCTGGTACCGCACACCTAAAAAGTGTTTTAGGAAAAAAAATTCTCTGCAGAAACACACTGGTTTTCTTGTGTTTAAAAATGGTGCATTTTGTGCAAGATAATGATTTTGCACAAAGAAGTGTTTCTGGAAACTCATTTTTTTGCATGAAAAAGGTATGGGTTTTTAAATGGGAAAAACATATTTTTCATACACCCCCTCACTGTTTTGAGAAATGCATTGAGCTTTTCTTAAAAAGTTGTACTTTTTGCACAGAGACATGATTTTTTTCACACAGAAATATGATATGTTTTCTGTGCACAAAAAGATACTAGAAACACACTTTTTTTGGTACAAAAATAATGTCTTTTGTATAAAAAGTGGGATTTTTTTTTTGCACAAAAACATGATTTTCATGCAAAAAAGAGAGAAATTGTGTAATTGCACAAAACATGTTAGCAAATGTGAATTCCAGGAAAATACTATGTGGAAATATTTCTTTTCTCCTGCATAATAACCTAATAGGGGAAAAAAATCTAGGTATCCTTCCACACAAGGGTAAAATAGTCAAAGATTTACATCCCTCCTTTAAAGTGACCAGTGCCTTCTGGTATTTGCTTTTCAGGAAAAGACAGGATTCTCCTCTGGCTCAGAGTGTAATACAACCCAGAGAACAAGGCTGGGAGTAAAGCTCAGTCCAGTGGCAAATTTATAGGTCAAGTGCAGCTTTGTTGTCACCACAGTAAATTTGAAACGGTGGCACTGCGACTCTTTGGATCTCACAGAAATGGCTAATGAGGGTTGCCTGCAAGTTCCTGCGGCTGTAGTAGAGACTAAGTTCTAAGTGTTGCCATTTTTAGCATTTCATTTATGCTTAAACAGATGGGTATTTGAGGCAAATAATGAAATTTCTTACAGTGAAGGTGAAAGATCTCTTCATTCTATGGCTAACAAAAAGTGATCCTGTAACAGTGCTGCCTGATTAGGTACAAGGACAGCACTAACTGCAAAGTCTAGGCAACCACTTCTTTTAGATTCAGTTTTCACTGATAAGTAGTCTGCCTATACTACCAAATTCAACTTCCATGGAGGTTCAAGTTACATTTTCAAATAACATCATCTGAAAATACTTTATGCTGTCAATTTATATTTAGGGTATTGAAACATGGAACTTAGACAAACAAAAAGAAATAAATAAAGAGAAAATACAGAATCCCTTCAAAGTTTTGGTTTTTGTCTACAGACTCACCTATAGATGGCAGATGCTGGATATGATCCTGTATCATAACTGACTCTCACTCGTCCACGGTACAGTTCCACTGCTATATGATCTCTATCACCTTTATATAGAAGAATTCCACTGTCTTCATCTGTGGCAATCTTGTAATACATAACAAAAAAAATTGTTAGAGGAAATGACATTAAACAATGAGGGTTCATTTCAAAGAAATACATTCATTACAACCAACTAACCAACCAAGTTATTTAATAAATAAATAAATACATTTTATAACTGCCTAGAGATGATTGACCTCAAATATTTCTTCTCAGTAGTGGAAGCAAATGTTATATAAATGACAGCTTCTCTCTAAATGTTTGCCATAATGTTTGCCACAAAGTACATTCAGACAATAGGTTCCTGAAAAGCATAGCCTTTCCCTACATCCACTCCTGAGCTTCCACATGGTAATGCTTAAATCCTCCTTCATGTTGCAAACATATTTATGAAAACACAGATGGGGAAAAGGGAGCTAGGAAGACACAGCTGAAGCTGAAGAAGCAAAACAGCAGGGGAGAAAGAGAGTAGAGTCCTTTACCCCTACCATGTCTTTCTGAATGTGCTTCCCCCCTACCCCTACTTTCATTGTTTGCAGTGGAGAAAAAGTAACCTGTGTTCTTTGACCCATGTTGGTTAAGAAACAGTTAATTTAGCCCTAAATACTGTTGTGAACTTAAACACATGTTCCTACTGCTGTCAGAAACACAGATGGGTTCAACAGAACATATTTCTGATTTACATTAAAACATATGATTTATGACCAGTTTATTTTAGAGCTGCTTGGCCTTACCTGGAGAGTGATGTTGGTCTGAGGATGAATTCTTGCTGAGGGAATCTGCAAGTAGGATTCTTTGTTCACAAAGTTGATACTGACCAGCTTTTCACATTTATCACCCTGGTAACCTGACAGGCACTGACAGATTGGATCATTGCCTTTGATGATGCACTGGGCTCCATTCTGACACTCATAATTATCGCATGGGCTGGTGCGAGGCAAGACCATTGGTGGTGAAAACTCACAGAAAAGTCCACTAGATGCAAAGACACAATTACATCCAATGAATTTTATTTCAGATGTGCTAACAGCCGCAGTGTCATTTACTTCTAAATTGCTCTCACCTATATCCTTCAGGGCATATGCAAGTATAACCATTCACTGCATCAGTACACTGTGCTCCGTTTTTACACTTGTTGTCTTGGCAGTCATCGTAGTCAATATCACAGTGTTCTCCAACATAGCCAGGTGTGCAATTGCACCTACAGAGAGGAAAAGTATACAGGTAAATGCAAGACCCTACTATCGAGCAGCAGACTTGAAAAAAAGTGGTTACAAAATTGAAAAGACAGAAAGAGCAATAGTAGTTAGAAAAACATTTCAAGATAAATTGTATTGCACTTCAAAGTATTTCAGAAAGCTTTATGTTGAAAGCTGATATATTGATTAAAAACCTTGCTTTGCATGAAAGGCCACAATTTAATGTCTGTAAATTGTGTCTTGTTCACTTTTCTGACTGATTATATGACATTATATCAAACATTCAGGCTTCACATCTTGAGGGCTCCCATGAATCACTCTGACAGCTCTCTTTGTAAAAGTAATTACACAAATACTTTTTCCAAAATTAGCAAATATACGAACCTCAGCTGGAAATCCTGCCAAATATTCCAAGTTTTCCTTTCACTTAAGTATTTTAAAACAGTGACTAAAGAATCAGTACAGTCCACATAAATTAGTATGACCAAGAATGTGTTTTCCATCTAACAGAGGTGAAAAATTAGATAACAGATTTAGCTTGGGTATTTTTAGCATAAGTGTCAGAATGATTTGATCAAAGTTAGCATTCAGAAGGTGTTCAGATTCTCAAAAAAGATTCAGGGAGAAAAAACTTGCCCCAAACTACATTCTCTCCTTACAGAACAAAGCTGTAAGTCCAGCAACTAACTGGACACTAGGCTACTATTGCCTGCAAAGCAGCCCTTCCAAACTGTGACAGTTGCAAAGCAAAAGCAGTGCCTGGCTTTTAAGCTTCTAGATATCCCTAAGTTCATTGAATTGCTTCCAAAGATTTCCAAACAGACTGATCAGACTTGATAAGTTTAAACAGACTGCCCGTTAAGCACTGGAAGGGGGTGATCCTTTTGCATTTCCTTGGAAGTTCTGTCAGAAGTCTTACAAGACTTCTGCAACTTGTGTACTCTAGAAACAAAATATTTCCCATGCAGATTTAGTAATCACCAAGACACTTACTTCTCTTTGGTCAAAATCCTTGGTACAGGATTTTGACCAAAGAGAAGAATCCTTGGTAGCACAGCTTCAAAAGATTCAAAAACTGTGACTTGCATTCAGCTGGAAAGCTAAGAGACTATAGCAGCAGCTCCCTATCTTTTGTTTTTTTGGTAGAAGAGGGGAGATAGCCTGCATTCTTGATGAGTTTCTCAAAGGCACACATATTTCCCTCATTGTTCAGCTATTGCCCAGGATGTCATGGTGGGGGGGCGAAGGATGCAATCCTTCATTCCAGGCTGAATATTTTTATATTTCTAAGATTTTTGAACAATCTTCAAGGTCTCCTAATACTCAAGATGCTATTTTTTAAAAACTATTTTCTAATGATGATCAATCTCTTCTTTAGGAACGTAGTAAGCGAAAGAGGCATTGAAGCTTCTTCTTTGTATCAATGGAATATTGAGATTAGAAATCACATTTTGTGTCAATCCTAAGTGCAATTCAGGTTTCTCATGTTTTAACATATACACAATTCTATCCTGTTGCAAACCCATAGCGTTCTGCAGTGTATATAGGCATTATAAATCATTATTTTATATAAAAAAATAAGATGCACAAAGTAATCACACATGTACAGAATATTATTTAAAACTTTCTTGTCTATTATTTTAGTGAACACTGCCTTATAAAATCCATAGAATTCCTAGAAAAAAACATAGCATGGCTAGGGATAGCATGTAATAATTTTTCGTGTGTTCCTATATATCCTAACTTTATTTGGATGCTACAGAATTCTTGTGATTTATATAAAGCTGCGAGCATCATTTTACTGCATATACCCACTTCATACATAGCCAAGAAAGAGAGAGGTCTCTCCCTGCATTAACATCCTTCTAAACCATCTTAACTTAAAACAGGAGTAACATCTGAGACAAAATGTAGGCCTATGATTTTAACATTGTCACTTTTCTTTTCCTGTATGATTTTTAACATCTTTGTCTGATGAAGAAGCCAGTGAAGATTTGAAAGCTTTCATGATGTATTTTGTATTTTTTAATTGGCCCAATAAATGTATAACTGTTTTGTGGACAAGTTTTGGGGTGTCACAGAGTTACAAAATGAGAAGGAGAAGACACAAATCCACTGTTGGATCCTGCCTAGAAGATCAATAAACTTCTCTTTGGGGCAAACTTCTACAACTTGCAGCCTCCCAAACCCAGAGGTATATCTAGGGTGGGGCAAGTAAGGTACATGCCCTGGGTGTCAATGCCAGGGAGGCACAAAAAAGCTGTGCATGTGGAGATGGTGGGTGAGGGTAGGGGTAAGAAGGTATGGGCACAACTTCCATGCTTGTCCTAGGCGCTGTTTACACTAGATACACCACTGCCCAAACCAAACACTGACCACTAACCACACACTACGATATGCCAGTGGTTGAAGACACATTTTGTTTTTGGAGGTAGAAAACCCAGAATGCTTACCAAGCTATGTGGTGGTTTTTGTTTGATCTGATGCATGACTAATTATGTAAACTTATACTGTTCCTTCCCTCCCAACCCCAGCATCAATACCATCTCTTCTTATTTTCCGCTTCTAGTTCTGTCCATCTCTAATGCCTCAAAGACAGAGAACCATCATTAAGAGAATTGGCAAAAAGGATCTACATGCAACAAAAGACAAGCTCCACAAGATACATGTATGTTTTGCTGTTCCTCTGCATGCACAAATTAACAAATTAAAGCTGCTGATTTAAAAGGGAAGCTGGTATTTAAAAGTACTTAGCATGACAACCCACAATTGGACTGATGTAGTTTTGGCAAAACAAAACCTAGTATATGAAGCAGGTGCAGACTGGAGCAGCAGGCTGCTTAAATCTACTCATCTGAAGTCCATTAAAAAACACTTTTCAAGTGTGCATACTAATTAATGATAATAAGGATGCCAGTTAATTAAAGATTAGCCTTCCTGGTGATGAACCTCCTTATTATATAATGGTTCCCAATGTATCTTGTTAATAACCAATTTTGTAATTGCAGCTTCATAATCCAGATTTAATTTAAGGTAATTATTCACTTCCTAGTCCAAGTAGCTGAAAGGATTTTGTGTGGATTGTCACAGAGGATAAAAACTCTCTATTTGTCATTGTCTGTGCTTAATCCACACTGCTAGGAAACTGGTCGGTCAACAGAGAATCTTCATGTTATTACATGGGGCTCCATAAAAAACAAAGTAAAAAAATGTATTGAGCCATTATTCTGTGATCACAACTCCCGTGAATCAGTACTGACAGCACAATTCACCTCCATGAAAACAAAGCTTGCCGCCAGTCAAGAGAACAAAGCAGTGATTAAAAACACAGACAAAATGGACTATAAAGATACAGGACTTACTTGTATCCTTTGGGCATCAGGATGCACTTTGAGTCATGCTGGCAGGGGTTCAGGTCTTGGGCACAGAAATCCAGTTTTTCTTCACACAGCTCACCTGTAACAAAAAGTATATCCAATCAGTATAACCAGACTACCATGGGACCTGAGAAACAAAATGGGGCCACTGTTTATTTCTATGGCAACTTGTGGTATGGCCAAAGAGCTCCTGCGATATAAGGTGCTAAAACACTTGGCAAATGATAATTCTGCCATCCAGTGTAAAACTGCTTTTCAGATTTTTTTCTTCAGCAACATTACTTTGTGCACAAACCTGCCAGTTAACTTGTATGCATATATACATGCATTTGCCCTAGGTCAGCAATACAAAAACAAGGCATCAATATTCAAAAAGACATTCAAGACAGTCCCAAAAAGCTTCATTAGGAGATTGGCATGCCAACTCCTGTAAAAGTTCCCTATAATGCGTAGTTATCAGTAGATTTCTCTTACTGATGACTAATCACTTCATGAAAATGCTATTCTGTTTTGCAGCTAAGGTTTTAAGACTGTTAAACACAGTTGACACAGCAGCATGGCTAAAGGGACATGCTTTTCTCCCACTCATAGTAATGTTCAATAAACTGCATTTTAACTCTATATCACTGCAAAAGGATTTCAGTTCCTCTATGCAAAAGGGAAGCACATAACATGAGAACTCATACAGATCAAGGCCCTTTCCACAGGACAGCACCATCCTGGCATGGGGACATGAGAGGAACGGGACCATGACGATGCTGCCACATGACATCTTTGCAGCCCCACCCTTCTCACATCACCAGCTAGTGCAATTGTGGGGAATATCATCGATGGAAAATCTCCATCAATGACCCCCAATCACACGAACCTTCCGTCACAGCCAGCCATGCAGAAGGCGTTGAAGTGCGATCATGCGTTTCCTTCCCCACTGCAGCATGGGAAGAAGGCTGGCAGTGGTGTGGAAGGAAGAGGAGTGTCCCTCATGCTCCCTTCTGCAGGCAGCTGGTCAGATGCAGAGGGGAGCGCTGGGGACATGCTCCCATCCCAGCAGAGGTGTGTCTGGGATTGCAACAGGATGACGAGCAAGAGCGTTGTTCTGTGGAAAGGGCCCTAGTTCAACTTTCACAGTTAGTGGCACTTATATTTCATCACAGCTTCTTGCCATGACACTCCAGTAAAATGTTTGTTTGTTTACGTGCCTTCAAGTTACCTGTTGACTTATGCTAACCCCATGAATTTCACAGGGTTTTCTTAAGCAAGGAATACTCAGAAGTGGTTTTGCTAATTCCTTCCTCTGAAATATAGCCTACAGCATCTGGTAGTATTTGGCAATCTCCTATCCAAGTACTAACCAGGGCTGATCCTGCTTAACTTCCAAGAGCAGATAGAATCGGATTGTCTTTAGGGTATTTTGGCTTACCTAGTAAAATGTACATGTAAGAAATATGTTTATGTGTATGGCCAGTGGTGGAATGATGCGTAGCCAAGAAGGATAGTGCTTCAATATGCAGAACTATTAATACCGGTATCATCCACTTTGCTCCAGGATTCACATATTAATGCAGCAAAGTAAGAAGCAGCCACACCACAATGGCTGTCATCAGATTTTTTCAGTGGATCTCAGACTAGTTTATCTACGGCCAACTACAGACACGATCTCCTTATGAACTGTTTATATAACTGCTGGTGCTTCTTCTTTTTAAAATTAATATTGCTCTATTAGTTTGCACTGAAACTGGGTAAGGGTTGGCAGTAAGTAAGAGATGTATGTCTGTTCCTTGCTCTGACACTTTTAGGCCCAGTGGAGAGAAGCAAATATACCCCATCAATGATCTGCCTTTCTTTCTCATGCATCCTCCATTCAATCATCCTTCATTGGTCCTTCTTCTTTGCCAGACTATTTCCATCTCTATGCCTTGATGACCACAAAAATATCCTTCATGTTGACATAAGCAATTGCTATGGCCACACTTAAAAATTATGCTCTGTTTGGTAACAGTAAGCCAGTCAGTGCTAATATAATTTCACTAGGGAAAACACTGACTCAAACTAATTACAAATATTTAAAAATCTTCTTTTAGTTGTAGTCTTCAGATTAAACTGCCAGAAAATTAAAACTAATATCAAAGATGCTGCAAGACATTAATCAAAATTAATAGGACCAGATTCCAGAACTGTGCTGCTAGTTTCATGTGTACAATTGAGGTTTTACTTTGCTTTTCTTCAGACACAGCCTTTATTCTGCCTGACAGATCTCTTTCCAAAATTCCAAGAAAAATTTCAGAAGAAGTTTGTAATAAAACATGAGGATCTGCAGCACAGAAAGGCAAAGATCAAAAATCCCACTATGGACACATACAATTTCTTTGGATATTCACAGTGTCTCTTTCTATCTTGCCAATGATTTTCAGACCCAAATGCAAACTATCTTTTCAATTAAGTAACAATACATAGAGAGTAGGGATATAAATAAATGACTGTTTTGTCCTTGCATGGGAGGATGAATAATTACAACAGGAAATGAATATTCCTTGTATTATTCACCCAATATTTGAATGTCCTAAAGTGTTGCAGAGCAATTATTCTGCAGAGAAAACAACTTTTCCTCTTTTTGAACACATCTGTTTTCTTTGTAGGAAATCAATTTTCTGCACAGAAAACAGCATTTTGCACAAAAAGCCATAATTTTCCAACAGAATATTTCTCCACAACATGTCAGGATGTTGAACAGCAGGAGAAAATTGCACAAGATTCTCAGAGGTCTATTTATTCTCCCCAATGGAGTTCTCTGACATTGAGAAACTTGTTTTCTTGATGAGAGGATGAATAATTATGAGTATTTGTGTCCATCCCCAGTAGAGAAGGGAGGCAGATAGGTCAATGAGACAAAAAGAATTCATCCAAACAGCAAACATATTGATCTTTATTATAGTACACACAGCATGCAGCCACTCTCCAAAAGATTAAAAAAAGAAAATTTCCAGTAAGATATGACTTATAAGCAATTGGAATGAACTAAAGGTTTATAGATCTTGTTAGTCTTTCATATTTTTAAACTGGATTTTTTTAAAATGCTAATGGCATCAGGATGAGTGAAGTGGCCAAGTTATAATGCCTAGGTTGTTCTAAAGTAACCAAACTTGTCAACAGATTTAACAGTGCCTGAAGGTAGTTGAAAGTTGGGGCTTCTAGAAATAAAAATGTACCATAAAACAAAGGACACAGGCTGAAGCTGAATCTATGTGCATTATGAATGCTATTCATTCTAAAATATGAGCTATCAATGATAGAAAGGAGAGATATGCTTTTACAAATGACATCAGAGCTAGTCAAAATGGCTTTTATAGTGAAATTTCAGTCTTGGAGAATACAACAATAGTTTTACATGGCAGTCATCAGTAAGATCAACACCTAATCAAAATAGATTCTAGTTTATAGTGTTGAGCCTAGTTCATCACCAGGAGAAACAATGGCTTGAGATGATCTCTGCTACTTACTACTACTCCTGCTTATACTTTCCATATTGATATAACTACACAAGTGCTGTAAGATATCACCTAGAATTTTGAAATCTGGAGACATCAATATGCTTATTTTTATTTTGGCAGGGTGGCCAACTTGCAGCTCTACAGATGTTGCTTGACTGCAACTCACTATGATCCCTTATCGTTTACTATTCTATCTAGAATAGATGTGAGCTGCAGTCCAGCAACATCTGGAGGCCACAAGCAGCCTATCTCTGCCCTAAATTAACAGCTGGAAGATGCTAGCAAGCAGATGGTATTAAACAAGTAAATTAAATCCAGATAAGTCCACTGATCTCAGTTATCTTGCATGAAGTCACATGCCTATCTCTAAATCCACTGCAGAGCTGGGTCCTGAGGGGTGGATCTTCTGGACCATAATTTGCTTTATGAAAAACAGTGGCAGCTGTACTTTACTAGTTTTAAGATACTACCACATTATGAATTTTACAGTCTACTCACTTCTATTCATGCTTAGCCTTAAGGATTGGTTATTGTACTTTACTTTAAAAGGGTTTGTTTTTAAATTCAACTTGGAAGCAGCAGTTGGTACTTGCAATCTCCCTCCTGGTGAATACAGAAAGTTGAGAATACATTGAGACAAGCCTGTGTCAGTTCTATTACTTGGCTACTTAGTCTAATGGCATCCAGTTGAAAGTCACTGTTCAACCTTCAACCTATTCAGGTCACCTGTCTCTAGTGTATTCCCCACATCAGTTGAAATCTTCTAGGGAGGCCTGTAGTCCATTTGTCAGATGAAATCATAAACGTTGAGAACATCTGTGTCCAACCTAGAGCCCTTCCATTCTTTGGCCCCTTGTAAATGGCCATAAAAGCTGAGGTTCACAGCAGCTGCAATTCAGAGAATCTCAGGACATCAAGTTGAAGAAAGCTGCTTTAGGAGCACAATCGTGTTCTATATGTTCAAAGGGAACTGGTACAAGCCCCTCCCTTATGATTGGATGTAAAGGCTAAATCAGGGGTAAGGGAAGTACACTGGGTCCCTTGAGGATCTTGGACTGCTGCACCTCTTGCTATCCCTTAAAAAATTCTCTCTCTTTCTCTCTCTCTCTCTTTTTCCTTCCAACATCCTCCAACATAGTAGAGGGGGCAGATTTGCCATGTTTTGGACCTCTATGTGCCATTTTAGCCCAGACCTTTCCTCCTAAAGGATGTAAAGAGGTGACCCAGGAGATGACCTGCAGACATTTCAAGTCCAAGCCAATAGCAACAACAATTACCGTACTTCTTGGAAAACTTTCAAAACATTTGGGCATCTGGGGATTGTGTTGTCACCCACAGACCACACTCTCCCCATTGCTGGGCTAAAGGCTTCATCTTATGAATGTTTTTTCAATGCTGACTTAGTGAGTACATATCCAGAGAGTTTTATACCCATTACAGAATGCTTAATAATGGTTTTACATTGTTTAATCACTCAGTAATGAATAGTAATGAAAGCTATCTTGACCTGGGAAAAGCACATACAGCTAAAATTGTTAGTGATCATATAGTGTTGCTATGGGATGTCTAATTTTAATTTTTGAACACTATGTCAAGGACATCATCAGAAATAACAGCACTTCAGGGTATTTACAGCTTCTCCCGTATGTTAACTTCAGTAACTCTCACAGCGACACTGTAAGATAGGGATTAGTGCAACAGCTAATTCAAGTCAAGTTCATTTGTTGTATGAAAAAATCACCCAAATCAAAATGAGGCTGGCAACTTTGGGAATCTGTGTGTAAGATATCATTTCAACTGGGAACTTTCCAGCTTTTGCCAAGAAATATTATTCCTGCCTGGCTGTTTAGCTGAGGAATCCACAGGTCTATTATTCCAGAAAGGAAAAATGACAAAATATGATTAGATAACAATAACAGGTTGACTGCACTAGTGAAAAGTGTGTTGGTGACTGGTCCACAGGCACAAAGAAGTTAAATTTCCCCCCAAAATTCTATTGCCTGCTTAATTTTATACAGAACTCTATAAATACTGAAGCATGACTAGTCTCTAAATAAGTAACTTTAGCTGCCTCTATGGTTATAATGGCAGATTCCAATACATATATTCAAGCTCATATACAAACATGATCATTTTTAAAACTGGTTGTCCTCAAATATTAAAATCACTTGGTGGAACTTTAATAGCAAACATGACCATCAAATGAACAGAATCAATGAAATCATTTTGGAAGAGTGCCCTATATCTAAAAAGAATGTGAAGTGACAGGAAAAAGAGAATGGCAGGTAATGAAAAAGGCTTAAAAGGCAACTAACCTTTTTCCACTTCATTCAGATTAGCAGCTTGCAGTGACAAAGACAGAAGAGACAAAGAGACTTTTACATTGTACTGAAACAGCATAGCACAAGTAAATTAATGCACAGTTAACAGCAGCAGAAAAAGATAAGTTGAAGTAGCAGAAGTGAAGCAAGCTTTCCAGTTGTATCTAGAGCAGAGCCAAACAAACAGAAAAGGTATGCACCACTGCTATAATAAAAAGAGCTTTACTAGACTAAAGATATTCATGTTCTTAATGGCAGATGATAATGAGCAGCAAAAAAATGACCACATAATCTACATAATGTACACTTAATGGCCCCAACATTCAGAAGATTCAGGGTTGGTTACAAATGTGAATACATTAAGACGGCACTTAAACTACATAGTAAATATTATTCAGGGGAGTTGGAAATGGATCTCATTTCCAATGGTTTAATTTCTTCTGATTCTAACTACTTTCCATGGGTTCTTAATTAAGGTATGTAAAAATTCACAAAGTAAGGCTATATTTGTATTCATGGCACTGGTCTTGACAATATTGAAGTGTAATTCTGGCTGTGGGAAACAAATGTAAACCACTCTTTTCAGCCCGATGCCAGCAGTACAAGAAGATGATTTTTAAGAAAATTAAAATCTGCAGGATTTTTAAACACACATATGATTTTCTTTTTAATTCAATGGTTCAAAGTGGAAGTCCTCTTCATAACCATGTACATTCCCCTCTAGAGGGCACTGATGTTTTCCATAAAAAAACCCACAAGAGTCTGTCAAATCTATCCAGCTAAAATTGCAATGCAAGGAACATAATTTTTAAAAAATATATTTTTAATCCATGTATCTCGTTCCCAGTCAATATGCATTTTTATGTATACATCCCATTCTCCATCAAAGTAAATGTGAGTTTTGAAGCTGCCTAGAATAACATTGCCTTCAACGCATTACAATCAACACATTACATTTTGGGGTAACAAGAGGACAAAACCCCTTTTTTCTAAACAGCACAATAATTTGGCAGCTTGAGAGGGGTGTTTAAGTAATGTTTACTTATTGCATTGATTGCTATTTTGAGGATTGAGGGAAATGTCTGCTTATCTTCCACACATCAGTGAGCAACCCCCTTTTAAAAAAAAAACCTTAAAACAAGGCATTTTGAACAGGAATTGGTAGCAATTTCAGGCTTCTCCAAGATTTTGGTGCAAGACTGTGTGCAGAAATGAATGAAAGAAATTGAATTCCACAGATGTGGCCCATCTTCTGTCATAATAGTGATGAAAATAGTATACATAGGCTGGAAACAGGGAAGTTTATTTCCTCCGTCTGTTCCAAGCCTTGAACTGCTAGGTTCAAGTGAAACAATCTAGCAGGGCCTGCTAAATATAAACATATGTCTTCTATGCTGCTAGACAGCTGTTAACAATTGGCCTTGATACTAACAAAGGCTCTGAAACCCATCTGCCTGGTGGCAGAGGCCATGCTCACGACACAAGTTTCCTGCTCAGAGGAGTGCACAACATTCTCCACTCCACGGTGCTGCATGGTTCAGTCTCAAACCACACTGGGATGTGCAGCTTGAGACTGCCAGCCATACTTTCCTGCTGGGTTTCAGACTGAGTGATGTCACATCACATTTTGACATGTTGCTCCTCCATTCTAGAATAGATGTTTCTAGGCTACAGTACAGCAGAAAAAGGGTAACTTGCTACTGGAAGCACTTCTCTTGCTTCCCCAAATATGAGTTAATGTAGTGACTAACATAATGAATAATACAGCAAGCAAAAGAATTTCTCTAAAATATAAATGATAAACTCAGGTAGTTGATTTAACAAGTACTAAAAGAAATTAAAACAAATAAAAATCCCAAAGCCTGATCCAGCTTCAGTAATAGAACAGCAACCAGCATTTCATACTAATTCATTAGATCTTGAGATCTTCCATCCATATGGAAAGTGAAAGAAACAATTATATTATTCAGATAAATATCTGCATTTTAATCAGTAGCCACAAACACACAAAACCCAGACATTTGTTGGACTAGCTGCTCTGGCACTGCCCTGGGATCAGTGTGGGTGTGGAATGAGCATGTTGCACTCTTTCTGTTCCTGGACTTTGTTACACTTCTCAACATGACTTTAAAAGATAATTTAAAAACAAAAAAAAGGCAAGGAGCCCTGGAATGGAGGATCCTAGAGCTAATGATCTCCTGACCAATCTAGACTCCGAAATATGCATTTATGGAAAGAATGAGCTTAGTAACTAATATAACACCAAGCTATGATACTTCCCCTGCGTACTGAATTATATTATCTGCCCTTCCATTCTTCTTGCCACAATGACTTTCCAGATATATACAGTGCTTTTAAAAATAAAAGCCATGAAAACAAAATGAAACAAAACACAAAATCCAGTTTTAAATCACTGTGACCAGCAAACTTGACTGCTCCAATTGAAAAGGAAACTAATCAGATTATCCGTGTCTCTGAAATCTGTAAAAAGCAAGTCTGGCTATGACTGTCAGAGACCAAGTTTTCTTTTTAAAGCTACTGGTAAAAAAAAAAGGGGGGGGAATGATCAAATTACCATAAACCTATCTTGAGTAACAACTCACTTGAATTGCCAGCTGCCACATGAACAAGGATTGTCTGAACTCATCTTTAGGCTGTTTTTGCTGAATCATTTCAGTAGCTTAAGCATAAATAGTTTGAAGATTACAACCAATTGTCAGTTTTCAATTACAGCATTCATAAATACACCAAGTTTGGCTGTTACTATGATGTGATGCAATCCATTGAAACTGTGAGTGAGAAACAGTATTTGATTGTTGAATTAAGTATTATTGAGCTTTTACCTATAATGACATCTGTATGGATACTTCCATTTTCTTTTACCAATTGTTGATTTGACATTAGATTGCCAAAAGTGAGAACATTCATGCTGTAGAAAAGGCAATGAAGCAAAAGCTCAACTTGTTTTGCCTCAGTGGGTAAGAAAAAGCAAAGAAAGAGAACCCAAAACCATAGTATGAAAAATACAAGAGCCTTCTGAATGCTTTTGTTTTCCATTTTCATTATAAGTGATTTTAATATAGTTGGGGACATCAGAAAAGTATTGTAGAGGTGGCAGCTGTGCTGCCCTCCATAGGCTGTTGGATTCCAACTCCTAGCACCCTGAGCCAACATAAGCAGTGGTGGAGGATGTGATCCAACATCTGAAGGGCTGTAGAATTCCCACCCCTGTAGTAATGGATGACTTCATTTACTATCTCAGATATTGGCTGAATGCCTGCTGTTATCAGAACAAAGAGGCAACATTTCTACATGTCCACACTAACTATGCTCTGAGACAAATGATCATGGAGCCAATCAGACCAGGAAAGCACCCTGGTCTTAATACCAAGTGTTGTACCCAGGACCTAGTGTGAGGTAGGAACAGTAATGACAATGTATCAGACTTAATTTGATTTAATTTGAAAATTGCTAAGGAAGTTTAGCAGAATTGCATTTGACTTTTCTAAAATGAGGGGACTGGTAAAAAGAAAGTTGAAAAGGAAAGTCCAGATCAGTGGTTCTCAACCTGTGGGTCGTGACCCCTTTGGGGGTCGAACGACCCTTTCACAGGGTCACCTAAGACCATCGGAAAATATATATTTCTGATGGTCTTAGGCTCCATTCCCTCCTTGGTGGTGGTGTGCAAGCGTGAGCCACGCGTTCGTGTCCTCCTGCCCCTTTGGTGGGAGTGTGTGCAGCTGCACACGCTCCTGCCAAAGGAGGCAGGAGGACGTAGCGCATGGCTCGCGCTTGCACACCACCACTCCTGGGCCTTTTCCGCACGTTACCTTATTGTGGAGGTGGGGGTGCCATTCGCGCAAGCAGGTTCTTATGCGAGGTGCTCTCTTCGCTGCTCCTTCGTCCTGCAGCTGGCTTCCTGGTCACGCGACCGCCCTGCTCCTTCCTTCTCCAGTGCAGACTGGGAGCTTCAGGCTGCGCTGAGGGAGGAAGGGATGGGGCGGTCGCGCGACCAGGAAGCCAGCTGCGGGATGAAGGAGCAGCGAAGAGAGCGCCTGATGCAAGAATCTGCTTGTGTGAACGGCACCCCCCACCTCCGCGATAAGGTAACATGCGGAAAAGGCCCAGGAGTGGTGGTGCGCAAGCGCGAGCCACACACTTGCTTCCTCCTGCCCCCTGTTTAGAAGGGACTGAAATCGCTTCCCTTCTCCGCTACCGGGAAAATCTCCCGTCTGAAGGGCCAGCTTGGGGGGCGGCAGCATGGGGGGCAGGCCCCCTCCTTGCCACAGCCCCTGCCCCACTCGCCATGGAGGACGATGCTGCGGAAGGGCTGGGGGCCGCAAGGCAGCACTTTTCTGAGGGAGTGAGCTGCGCCCAGCACAAAAGACAAAGGCGCTGGGATTCTCCCCCCCCCCCGGCCAGGGTCGACACTCTGGAAACTTTTCCCACACTGCCCCCCCAACGGAAACGAGAGCGAAGCAGAAGCAGAGCCCGGGGGAGTTCACCGAGTTTTTTCCTAGGGGAGACACACGGCTCCTCTTTCCCTCCCTGCCCGCCTGCCCCATTCCTGGCTGGCGAGGTTGCCTTTGCCGGGGGGGGGAAGGCATTGTAAATAATAAATAATTTTATGGTTGGGGGTCACCACAACATGAGGAACTGTATTAAAGGGTCGCGGCATTAGAAAGGTTGAGAACCACTGGTCTAGATGGAAAGTCCACATAAAAAAAAAATCTGTACAGAAAATAAATTCTCTCTGTGCACAAGTTTTGCAGAGAGAACAGCATTATCTGTGGAGAAAACAAGTTTCCTGAATGGAAAATAGCTTGTCTTTTCAGGAAACTTGTTTCCTTCACAGAAAGGTTTTCTCCATGCTGAAAGTGCTGTTTTTGTGTAGGAAATGATACTTCTATGGAGGGAGAGTCTCATGTGTATTTTTCCCACAGAGAATAGTCCTGGTCTGTGAAGATTTTGCTTGCCTAGGAGTCTACTTATTTTTAATATTCTTTCCACT